>ML416953.1:0-41103 GCA_005239525.1 Nicotiana knightiana | reverse complement strand
TACCCCGAATTATATTTGCAACGCCCGCTTAGTCTTTTATTAGACATAGTTGAGCGTGATCAGAGACTTTGGACCAGTTCATGAGTGCTTTCAGTACTCTGTCTCATGCGGGACTACTTTCGATATCCCCAGCTACATCCCAGGCCGGGGGAGGGACACAGATTCCCGCAGCCCGTACCCTTGAGCAGAGGGTTCATATAGGGCAGGTTCCAGAGTATATCCCTATGCCTCCTGCAGCCCCAGTTCAGCCTGAGGCCAGAGAAGTTGTATCTGAGTCTGAGCAGCTCCGTCTTGAGAGGTACAAGAAGTACCACCCACCTGATTTCAGCGGATTGGCTTCAGATGACGCTCTGGGTTTTCTTGAAGAGTGTCATTGTATCCTTCACACCATGGTCATTGTGGAGATGAGTGGGGTCTCTTTCACTACTTTCCAGCTGAGAGGAGAAGCTTATCAGTGGTGGCGTTCATTTGAGCTTAGTAGTCCGGATGAGGCAGCCTCACTTACTTGGGCTCAGTTTTCAGATATGTTTTTTCTCGAGTTTGTCCCACAGAGTCTCAGGGATGCTTGACGTGTAGAGTTTGAGCAGCTACGCCAGGGTACCATGACCGTGTCAGAGTATGCAGTCTGGTTCAGTGACTTGGCACGACATGCACCAGCTTTGGTTTCTACAGTCAGAGAGACAGTCCGCTGTTTTATTGAGGGGCTTTATCCCAGCATTCGTACTAGCATGGCCAGAGAGATGGAGACAGATATTACTTACCAGCAGGCCGTGAGAATTGCTAGGAGGATTGAGAGTATGTTGACCCGGGACAGAGAGGAGAGGGAGGCCAAGAGGTCTCGAGAGACGGGTCATTTTTCAGGAGTTCGTACACCTGCAGTACGCCATGGTAAGGGTTTTGTGAGCTGCCCCATTCATTTAGCTTTTCCAACAGCTAGTGGTATTCCAGCTCCTCCTAGACCTCAGGAGCCTTATTATGCACCACCGATATCTCATGTGCCTCCAGCTCGAGGTGTTATCACTGGCCAGTTCAGAGTCAGCAGCAGCCATTCCATCCTCAGTGGGGTTGTTTTGGGTGTGGTGACCCTCAGCATATGATCAGGGATTTCCCAGAGTGGGGAGGGGCGCACCACCTCAGACTTATCAAGGTGTACCCCCTCAGATTTATCAGGCTCCATGCCTTCCTCCAGGTCCTCCAGCTATTCCTCCAGCCCCAGCTGCTACCCCATCACCTCTGACAGCTCGAGCTGGAGGTCGGGGAGGTTGAGGTCGCTCTAGAGGGGGAGGCCAGGCCAGGTACTATGCTCTTTCGGCCCGGTCCGAGGTCATTGCTTCAAATTCAGTCATTACAGGTATTATTCCTGTTTGTCATAGGGATGCATCGGTATTATTTGACCCAGGCTCTACANCGGGACTCTTTGAGTTCCCCTGTTTATGTTTCTACTCCGGTGGGAGATTCTCTTGTTGTGGAC
This sequence comes from Nicotiana knightiana, assembly GCA_005239525.1. NCBI lineage: Eukaryota > Viridiplantae > Streptophyta > Magnoliopsida > Solanales > Solanaceae > Nicotiana > Nicotiana knightiana. The sequence continues at coordinate 39,632 of ML416953.1, read as the reverse complement.
CGCGTATATCGGTCATGTTTGATTACTATCAGTGGTTTTGAGACCAGAGCTGATTTGCTACTACTCAGTATGGTAGATTTTGATGTTATATTGGGTATGGACTGGTTGTCTCCCTATTATGCTATTCTTGATTGTAACTCCAAGACCATGACGCTGGCTATGCCAGGATCTCTGAGGTTAGAGTGGAGAGGTTCCTTGGAGTATACTTCCCGCCGAGTCATTTCTTTTCTTAAGGCTCAGCGGATGGTTGGGAAGGAGTGTGATGCATATTTGGCTTATGTGAGAGATGTTAGTACCGAGACCCTTACAGTGGAGTCAGTTCCAGTTGTCAGAGACTATTATGATGTATTTCCAGTTGATCTTTCGGGTATGCCACCTGATAGAGACATTGATTTCGGCATTGACTTGTTGCCGGGCACTCAGCCTATTTCCATTCCTCCTTATCGCATGGCTCCTCTTGAGTTGAAGGAGTTGAAGGAACAGTTACAGGAGTTGCTTGAGAAGGGATTCATCAGGCCCAGTGTATCACCTTGGGGCGCTCCGATATTATTTGTGAAGAAAAAGGATGGCTCGATGCGTATGTGTATTGACTACCGACAGTTGAATAAGGTGACAGTGAATAACAGGTACCCATTGCCTCGCATTGATGATCCATTTTACCAGTTACAGGGTGCTAGAGTGTTCTCCAAGATTGATCTACGTTCGGGTTATCATCAGTTGAATATTCGGGAACCGGATATCCCGAAGACTGCCTTTAGGACCAGATATGGCCACTATGAGTTCCTTGTTATGTCATTCGGGCTGACCAACGCCCCAGCAGCCTTCATGCACCTGATGCACAGCATATTTCGGCCTTATCTTGATACTTTCGTCATTGTGTTCATTGATGACATTCTGGTATATTCTAGGTCCCAGGAGGACCATGAGCAGCACTTGAGGACCGTGCTTCAGACATTGAGGGAGAAGAAGTTGTATGCCAAGTTTTCTAAGTGTGAATTTTGGCTTGATTCTGTGGCATTCTTAGGCCACGTGGTGTCTTCGGATGGGATCAAGGTAGATCCGAAGAAGGTGGAGGAAGCGCAGAGTTGGCCCAGACCGTCTTCAGCTACTGAGATCCGCAGTTTCCTCGGGTTGGCTGGGTATTATCGCCATTTTGTGAAGGGGTTCTCATCCATTTCAGCACCCATGACTAGATTGACCTAGAAGGGTGCACCTTTTATATGGACTGAGGAGTGTGAGGAGAGCTTTCAGAAGCTCAAGACAGCCCTGACTACAGCTCCTGTGTTGGTTTTGCCTACCGGTTCCGGATCCTATACAGTTTATTGTGATGCTTCGAGGATTGTCTTTGGAGCGGTGTTGATGCAGGACGGTAGGGTGATTGCCTATGTGTCCAGGCAGTTGAAGGTCCATGAGAAGAACTACCATGTTCATGATCTCAAGTTGGTAGCGATTGTTCACGCCCTGAAGATATGGCGTCATTATTTATATGGTGTTCCCTGTGAGATATTTACAGATCACCGGAGTTTGCAGAACATATTCAATCAGAAGTATCTAAATTTGCGCCAGCGTAGGTGGTTAGAGTTGCTAAAGGACTATGACATCACTATATTATACCACCCGGGGAAGGCCAATGTGATGGTCGACGCCTTGAGTCGCCGGGCAGAGATTTTGGGGAGTTTGGCATACCTTCATGCAACTGAGAGGCCTCTAGCCTTAGATGTTCAGTCCTTAGCCAGTCAGTTCGTGAGATTGGATCTTTCTGAGCCTTGTCGGGTATTATCTTGTGTGGTTGCTCGATCTTCCCTCCATGACCGTATCAGAGAGAACCGGTATGATGATCTCCACTTTTTGGTTCTTCAGGATAGAGTCCGGCGGGGTGATGCCAGAGATGTGACTATAGGAGAGGATGGGGTGATGAGGATGCAGTGCCGTATCTGTGTGCCCAACGTAGATGGGCTTTGGGAGTTTATTCTTTAGGAGGCCCATATTTCGCGGTATTCCATCCATCTGGGTACCACGAAGATGTACCAGGATCTGAGATAGCACTATTGGTGGCGAAGAATGAAGAATGATATAGCAGAGTTTGTAGCCAAGTGTCTCAACTGTCAGCAGGCAAATGTGAGCATCAGAGACCGGGAGGATTACTTCACCAGATTGAGATTCCAGAGTGGAAGTGGGAGCAGATCACCATGGAATTTGTGGTTAGACTTCCTCGGACTTTGAGGAAGCATGATGTTATTTGGGTAATTGTGGATCGGCTGACCAAATCAGCCCATTTCATTCCAGTACTGACTACATATTCATCGGAGAGGTTGGCTGAGATTTATATCAGAGAGATTGTTTGCCTCCACGGTATTCCAGTATCTATCATTTCAAACAGAGGTACACAGTTCACTGCACAATTCTGGAGAGCCGTTCAGCAAAAGTTAGGCACTAGGGTAGAGTTGAGCACAACTTTTCACCCTCAGACGGACGGGCAGTCCGAGCGCACGATTCAGATCCTCGAAGATATTCTCCGTGCCTGTGTGATGGATTTTGGAGGGTCATGGGATCGATTCTTGCCTCTGGCAGAGTTTGCTTACAACAACAGTTTCTAGTCCAGCATCCAAATGGCGCCATATAAGGCATTGTATGGTAGGCGGTGCAGGTCTCCCGTGGGATGATTTCAGCCAGGCGAGGCCCGATTGTTGGGTACAGACTTGGTTCAGGATGCCCTGGAAAAGGTGAAGGTGATTCAGGAGAGACTTCGCACAGATCATTCCAGGCAGAAGAGCTATGCAGATCGGAAGGTTCGGTACTTGGGATTTATGGCTGGTGATCAGGTTTTGCTTCAGGTATCGCCTATGAAGGGCGTCATGAGGTTCGGGAAGAAAGGAAAGCTGAGTCCGAGATTTATTGGCCCTTTTGAGGTGTTGCGACGTGTTGGGGAGGTTTCTTATGAGCTAGCCCTGCCTCCCAGCCTAGCAAGGGTTCATCCGGTGTTCCACGTCTCCATGCTCCGGAAGTATCACGGTGACCCGACTCATGTCTTGGATTTCAGCTCAGTCCAATTGGACAAGGGTCTATCATATGTTGAGGAGCCTGTGGCTATATTGGACAGGCAGGTCAGAAAGCTCAGGTCAAAGGATATTGTGTCAGTAAAGGTTCATTGGAGGGGTCATCCAGTCGAGGAGGCTATTTGGGAGACCGAGCAGGATATGCGGAGTCAGTACCCTCATCTTTTCCCAGCTTCAGGTATGTTTCTATGCTCGTTCGAGGACAAATAATTTTCTTAAGAGGGGGAGGATGTAACAACCCGGTCGGTCATTTTAAGAATTAACGCCCTGATCCCCTCTTTATCGTTTCTCCCATGTCTATTTATGTTATTGGAACCTGTCAGTGCGTTGAGTGATGAAATCCGCGGTGATTTTGGACACATAGTCCATAAATGTGGAACTTAGCTTTAGAAATCTGGTCGTAGCTAGAGCTGTGTGAAGACGGATCCGGAATGGGATTTCGTCGACTCTGTTGGGTGATTTCGGGGTTAGGATCGTACTCGAAATATGTTTTCGAGGTCGGTTGTGGATTTAGGCTTGAATTGGCGAAAGTTAGAATTTTGACGAATTCGGCCGATAGGTGAGATTTTGATATCGGACTCAGAATGGATTTTCGGAAGTGACAGCAGGTCCGTAATGTCATTTATGACCTGTGTGCAAAATTTGAGGTCATTCGGATGAGTTTAGATGTTTTTCGACGTCAGATGTGAATTCTAGAATTTTCCTAAGTTCCTAGGCTTGAATCTATGCATAATCGATGTTTTTGATGTTATGAGACGTGTTTTTAAAACTCGACCTAGTTCGAATAAGTTATTAGGGTCGGTTGGTGGTTTTGGTTGAGGTCCCGGGGGCCTCAGGGTTGTTTCGGATGCTTAACGGGAGAATTTGGAACTTATCAATTGTCGAACCAGACTTCCTTCTGGTGTTTCGTACCTGCAAAGTTTTCCCACAGGTGCGGACACGCAGACACGTTAAGTCTGGTCGCAGGTGCGATGGTGAGGGGGTTGACCAGTGGTCACAGGTGCGACCTGGGTTCCGCAGGTGCGGCCCCAGTGGACTTAAGTGAATTCCGCACCTGCGATTCTTTTTCCGCAGGTGCGGTACCGCAGGTCCGGTGATCGGGACCGCAGGTGCGAGATCTTTATGTGTTTATTCAAAAAATCCGAGGGTTGAATTTCATAAGTCTAAAATCGTTTGAGAGATCGGGAATTGGTGATTTTCAGTGGGTTTTGAAGAGAAGGATCATAGGTAACGTTTTCTAATCCTAATTCATTGTTAGATCGTTAATCCCCGTTGTTTTCTTTAGTTTAATTAACAAAAATGGGGGAAAACCATGGGAACTTGATGAAACTTCCCCGAACCGAAATTCTGAGAATTTAAGGGGTTTTTGGCATCGGATTTCGATGTTTCTGGTCGAGTGAGTTCGTGAGTGAATGGGTGTCCGAAAAATATAACTTTTACCCGATTTCGAGACGTGGGCCCGAGGGGCATTTTGGTCAAAATTCCTAATTTCGCGTATCAGCTTCGAACTAATTAGTTATTTTTATTTATTGAAATGATATTTACATTATGCAATCGAATTGAATAGATTTGGGCCACCTGGAGTTGGATACTCGTGGCAAGAGCGTGATTATTGGTTTATTAGCACAATCGAGGTAAGTGGCTTGCCTAACTTTGTGTTGGGGAAATTCCCTTAGGCATTTATAACTGATATTTTATATAAAAACCCTTTGTACGTGAGGTGACGAGTACATGCACAGGATATTCTCACTAATTCCATTTTTTCCTTCTATGACATACTTCATCTTCAATTCCTATTATTTTCGTTATTGGTTTAACTGAGTAGCGGCTTAAGATTTTATCAAGCTCAACGATTTTACCTGATTTTCCACTCGTTACTATTATTTGAAACTGGGTTGAGTACCTTCCTCTATATTTACCAACTATTTTTCCCAAACTTTTGAATTACGCTATATTTGATCTACATCTCGCATTACATACTTACATTGGGATTGTGGGCTATGACCTGAGACTTTCCCTTGCATTGTATTGTATATTTACATTGGGACTGTGGGCTGAGACCTAAGACTTTCCCTTGCATCGCATCGCATATTTACATTGGGACTGCGGGCTATGACCTGAGACTTTCTCTTGCATTGCATTGCATACTTACATTGGGACTGCGGGCTGAGACCTCAGACTTTCCCTTGCATTGCATTGCATATTTACATTGGGACTACGGGCCGAGACCTGAGACTTTCCCTTGTATTGCATGGCACGACCATCTACTGATTTATACACTATGCGAAACTGAGATTTATTACTTCATTCTTTCCGGTTCACTTTACTTCCCGTTAATTATTACTGTTTTACATAACTGTTAATTATATCTGTTTATTTTTGCAAACTCAGTAGAGACGTAACCTGACCTCGTCACTACTTGACTGGGGTTAGGCTTGGCACTTACTGCGTACCGAATGTCAAGTACTCACACCCTTCTGCGCATGTTTTTCTCATGTGCAGATCTAGGTACCAGCGCACCGTTTCGGAATCAGTAGAGTAGCAGATCTTTGGGAGACTTTGAGGTATTTCTACAGCGTCCGCAGAGCTTCTGAGTCCCCCTCCTATCTTAGCATAGTTATAGTTCGTATATGACACTACGCTTTCATTTCCAGTTTTGTATATTGAACCATAAAGTTTAGCTTGTGATGTTGGTGACATTCCGGGTTTTGGGAAGTACAAACAGTATATGCTATGCAACAACGTTATATCTAGTTGATATCCTTTTTGTCTTTATTTTATTGATTCTGTTGTTTTCCGCAAATTTCTAGGCTTACCTAGTCGTAGAGACTAGGTGTTGTCACGATACCTTTCGGAGGGTAAATTGGGTCGTGAAAAGATACTACGAGCATATATCTGTCCATAAATTTAAACATGATGCAAATTCCCTTCAGACCATGAAAAATCATCTTTGGACGGTTGAGTATGACGTCCTTAGACCATGATGTTCTGGGCCATGGATTGTTCAGCGAGAGATTTTGAGGCCATGAGATGATGTCCTCGGGCCATGAAAATGGTGCCTCCGAATCATGACGCCTTTGAATAATGATATGAAAATTTGAGAGATCCCCAGGCCATGACATGGTGTCTTCCGGCTATGAGGATGACCCCTTCAGACTATGACGCCTTCGGACAAATTAGCGATATTTCAACCCATAAAATGCAAAGGTATGATGCTAGAAGCAACAAGACAGATCTTAGTCTTGTGTGGAGTTGAGGGCAGATCTTAGCCCGAGAGAATAGAACAATGCAAGAGAGACAGTGCTTAGTCTCGTGCGAGAATTTGAGATAGGGCTTAGTCTCATGCAAAGAGAAGGCAGTGCTTAACCTTATGCAAATAGGGAGGCAGGGCTTAGCCTCATGTAAGATTCAGGATAAGGCTTAGTCACATGCAGAGAGAAGGCAATGCTTAGCCTTATGAAAATATGGAGGCAGGGCTTAGCCTCGTGCAAGATTTGGGACAGGGCTTAGTCCCATGCAAAGAGAAGGAAATCCTTAGCCTTATGCAAATATGGAGGCAGGGTTTAGCCTCGTGCAAAATTTGGGACAGGGCTTAATCCCATGCAGAAAGAAGGCAATGCTTAGACTTATGCAAATATGGAGGCATGGCTTAGTCTCATGCAAAATTGAGACAGAGCTAAGTCTCATGCAAAGGGAAGGCAACGCTTAGCCTTATGCAAATATGGAGGCAGGGCTTAGCCTCGTGCAAGATTTGGGACTGGTCTTAGTCCCATGCAGAGAGAAGGCAATGCTTTGCCTTATGCAAATATGGAGGCAGGGCTTAGCCTCGTGCAAGATTTGGGACTGGTCTTAGTCCCATGCAGAGAGAAGGCAATGCTTTGCCTTATGCAAATATGGAGGCAGGGCTTAGCCTCGTGCAAGATTTGGGACTGGTCTTAGTCCCATGCAGAGAGAAGGCAATGCTTTGCCTTATGCAAATATGGAGGCAGGTCTTAGCCTCATGCAAGATTGAGACAGAGCTTAGTATCATGCAAAGGAAAGGCAACTCTTAGCCTTATGCAAATATAGAGGCAGGGCTTTTCCTCGTGCAAAATTTGGGACAGGGCTTAGTCCCATGCAGAGAGAAGTCAATACTTATACTTATGCAAATATGGAGGCAGGGCTTAGCCTCATGTAAGATTAAGACAGAGCTTAGTCTCATGCAAAGGGAAGGCAATGCTTAGCCTTATGCAAATATGGAGGCAGGGCTTAGCCTCGTGCAAGATTTGGGACAGAGCTTAGTCCCATTCAAAGGTAAGGCAATGCTTAGACTTATGCAATATGGAGGCAGGTCTTAGCCTCGTGCAAGATTTGGGACAGGGCTTAGTCACATGCAAAGAGAAGGCAATGCTTAGTCTTATGCAAATATGGAGGCAGGGCTTAGCCTCATGCAAGAATTGGGACAGGTCTTAGTCCCATGTAGAGAGAAGGCAATGCTTAGCCTTATGCAAATATGGAGGCAGGGCTTAGCCTCATGCAAGATTGAGACAGAGCTAGTTTCATGCAAAGGGAAGGCAACGCTTAGCCTTATGCAAATATGGAGGCAGGGATTATCCTCGTGCAAGATTTGGGACAGGGCTTAGTCCCATGTAGAGAGAACAAATAGTAAGTGATAGCAGAGTATTTCTTAGCTGGAAGTGGATTCGGTATCGTCATTGTTATGAAGGTTGTGATTTCGAGGTGTTCATATTTCATTGTTCCTGCATTCAAAGAAAAATCATGAGTTCAGTAAGGGGCAGGTCGGTTCGTGCCTCCGTCGACTTGTTTGAATTGCTTTGCTCGGTCTGAAGATCCTGTTCAAATCATTGAGGGTAGCATTTTCTAAACAGAGTTATTTCTAAAGCAAGCATGTGTAGTTTTCAAAGTCATATTAAAATATATGTTTTTTTAAAAATTGGTTAGATGAACCAATGACTGTGACACAACCCGAGACGTTGTGACTTATCTTGCCATAGAATTTTGAGGGTCCTCCTCAAAATTCTATCCCAGTTAGACGGACAAACATTTCTGACTGTTGTATATGTTGCGATCGCTGAACTTGCTTCGGAATTTTGAGGGTCCTCCTCAAAATTCTGCCCATTTTTCTGATGATGGAGAAAGTGAAAATTTTATTGAATTGTGATCGAACCCACAGGGCTTCCTATGTATCCCCTCTTAAAATGGAATCAGGCCGAGTGTAGTTCAATTTACATCATTTGCGGAAACATAAACAATTACACATAGTACTGCTTGACTACATCTGAATTGATTGGTTTTGGCCTTACTTCTCCGTCCGTTTCTGCGAGTATGAGGGCTCCCCTGTCAATACTCTGTGAACCATGTAAGGACCTTGCCAGTAGGGAGAGAATTTCCCTTTGTTTCATCCTGATGCAGGAAGATCTTCTTCAACCCCAGTTGCCCCAGTGTGAACTGTCTCGGCTTGACTCTTTTGTTGAAGTCTCTGGACATCCTGTTTTGATAAAGTTGTATGTGACATACCGCATTCATCCTTTTTCCATCTATGAGGTCTAGTTGCTCATAACGGCTCTTTATCTATTCTGCGTCTCTGAGCTCAGCTTTTTGTATGATTCCCAAGGAGGGGATCTCCACTTCAGCGGGAATAACAACTTCACTACCATAAACCAGGAAGTAAGGAGTTGCCCCGGTTCATGTGCGGACTGCGGTATGGTATCCCAGTAAGGATAATGGTAGTTTCTCATGCCATTATTTGTGATTCTCTACCATTTTCCTCAATATCTTCTTGATATTTTTGTTGGCGGCTTCTACAGCTCCGTTCATTTGAGGTATGTATGATGTGGAATTCTTGTTCTTGATTTTAAAAGTCTCGCACATGGCTTTCATCATATCACTATTGAGATTGGCGGCATTGTAATTGATGATAGATTCTGGAACTCCGAACCAACAAACAATCTGGTAGCGGACAAAATCTGCCACAACCTTCTTATTCACTGCTTTGTAAGATGTTGTTTCGGCCCATTTGGTGAAGTAATCAATAGTTACCAAGATTAACTGATGCCCATTTGAAGCGGTGGGCTCGATTGGACCAATGACATCCATTCCCCAGGCGGCAAATGGCCAAGGTGAGCTTGCTATTGAGCTCATTTGGCGGCACATTTATTATATCTGCATGCACTTGACATTGGTAGCATTTTTGAACATATCGGATGCAATCTGTCTCCATGGACATCCAGAAATAGCCGTCCCTGAGTATCTTTTTGGCCAAGACAAATCCATTCATATGCGGGTCGCAGGTTCCGGCATGTATCTCCTCAAGCATCTTTGAAGCTTCCTTTGCATCGACGTACCTCAATAGTCCAAAATCTGGAGTTCTTCTATATAGGTTTCCTCCATTGTGGAAGAAATTGTTGGACAACCTCCGAAGCATTCGTTTCTGAGTATGGTTTGCATGCTCCGGGTATTCTCCTTTTGTCAGATGCCTTTTGATGCCGTGGAACCAGGGCTTCCCATCTGTTTCCAATTCAACATGAGCACAATATGCCGGTTGACTATGGATCCTTACTGGGATAGGATCGATGAAGTTCTTGTTTGGATGTTGTATCATTGATGACAAAGTGGCCAATGCATCGACAAACTCATTCTGAATTCTGGGAACATGTCGAAACTCTATCTTTGCGAACCTTTTCCTCAATTCCTGCACATGGTGCAGATATGGTTATATCTTGGAATTCTTGGTTGCCTATTCTCCTTGTACCTGGTGCACAAGAAAATCTGAATCACTGATCACCAGCAGCTCCTGAATGTTCATGTCAACGGCCATGTTGAGTCCTAATATGCAAGCCTCGTATTCCGCCATGTTGTTGGTGCAGGGAAATCTGAGTTTCATAGATACCGGATAGTGCTGACCAGTTTTTGATACCAAAACGGCTCCAATGCTGACTTCTTTGAAATTCACCGCTCCGTCAAAGAACATTCTCCAACCGTCATAGGATTCAGCAATGTCTTCTCCCACGAATAGTACCTCTTCATCGGGAAAATACGTTTTCAGGGGTTCGTACTCTCCTTCCACGGGGTTTTCAGCAAGATGATCTGCTATTGCCTGTCCTTTAATTGCTTTCTGAGTTACATAAACAATGTCAAACTCACTCAACAAGATTATCCACTTAGCCAGCTTGCCAGTTGGCATAGGTTTTTGAAAGATATACTTCAAAGGATCCATTCTCAATATGAGGTATGTTGTATAGGCACAGAATTAATGCCTAAGCTTCTGAGCTATCTAGGTTGAGGCACAGTTGGTTCGTTCTAGCAGAGAATATCGTGCTTCATAAGGTGTAAACTTCTTACTCATGTAGTAGACAGACGGTTCTTTTCTCCCGGTCTCGTCGTGCTGCCCCAGAACGCAGCCGAAAGCTCCCTCTAGTACTGTAAGGTAGAGTAGCAATGGTCTACCTGGCTCTGGCGGGACCAAGACTGGTGTTGTAGAAAAGTACTTCTTGATCTTATCAAAAACCTTTTTACAATCTTCAGTCCAACTAGTTGCAACATCCTTCTTTAACATCTTGAAAATTGGCTCACATATAACTGTGGATTGGGCTATGAATCGGCTGATGTAGTTTAGCCTTCCCAGAAAACTCATTACATCCTTCTTACTCTTTGGCGATGGTATCTCTTGGATGGGTTTGACTTTTGACGGATCCAATTCTATCCCTCAACGGCTGACGACGAATCCCAATAACTTCCCGACAGGAACCCCGAATGCACATTTTGCGGGGTTTAACTTCAGGTTGTACTTTTGCAGTCTGTCGAAGAATTTCCTGAAGTCTGCTATATGATTTGTGGCCTTCTTGGATTTAATTATGATATCATCCACATACACCTCAATCTCTTTATGTATCATGTCATGAAAGATAGTAGTCATGGCCCTCAGTAGGTGGCCCCAGCTTTCTTTAGGCCGAACGGCATCATCTTGTAAAAGTACACCCCTCAGTGTGTAATGAAACCGGTTCTTTCATGTCTGGCACAACTGTCAATTAAGATGTGTATGTTTGGAAGTGGGAAATCATCCTTTGGGATGGCTCTGTTGAGATCCCGATAATCGACAATAATTCTAACCTTCCCATCCTTCTTTGTAACTGGCACGATGTTGTCTAACCAAGTTGGGTATTCAACCACCCTGAGGACCTTGGCCTTGATTTTCTTGGTGAGGTCCTCTCTGATTTTCAGACTTATATCAGGCTTGAATTTCCTGAGTTTCTGCTTTACTGGCGGATACATTGGGTTTGTGGGCAACTTGTGAGCCACAATAGATGTACTTAACCCAATCATATCATCGTATGACCATGAAAAGATGTCCTCATACTCTTTCAGGAACTATGTGTACTCTTCTTTTTCTTATGGTGATAAGTGAATGCTGATGCGGGTCTCCTTGACAATTTCGGAATCTCCTAAGTTGATTATCTCAGTTTCGTCTAGGTTGGACTTGAGCTTGTTCTCAAAATCCTCTACTTCCCTGACGATTTCCTCGGGTATGACATTCTCTTCTTCTGAATCACTATCCTTTTGTTGCAATGCCTCATTACATGTCACAGTTGCCGGTTCATCAAGATAGGAAATAGTAATGCCCGGGACTCATCGGGCCTTGGATGGTCTAATGGTCTATTTCTTGAGGAATGTTCCTCTCTCTGCATCTTGGATGGTAGGGCCTTCCTCTTCCTCAACTATCACATGCAATCCATATCTTCGTCTTTTTCGGATCATTTAGAGGAGGAGGAGGTGGAGGGCCTCTGGATCTGGTATGATAATTTGATGATGCTAGTATGGGTGAACCAACCTTTGGGGAATGGGAATAATCAAAAGAAAGAAATAAAAACAAAAGGTAGACAAGTCAGTAAGAGTCCTGAAAAGAGTATTTGCGGTATTTAAACACATATTGTGGAATGTAAATTCGCGTCCTATTTTGGGAGCCTCGTTGTGCCCGAGGTAGGCCTAGCGACAAGTTGTTTTGGAGAACTTAGATGCCAATAATTGCCTCATTTCATTAATATAAAAATAGATGAATCCAACACGACACTAAGATAATAAAGGATAAGTCACTACTGGAATTTGGCCTTGTTACATTTAGGAGAGCAGGTAAATCTAATCTACTTGGTCCTAAAAGGACCTTCCCCAGGCTTGATCTTTCTGAATCCATCAATCAGGTCCCCTAGTTCGCGCATGCCCAACAACAGGTATACTCTTGCGAGATGTCCTCCCTCGCTTCCTTCAGCATTTTGGTAGTCAGCGACCCTCTTTCTTATCTTTCTTTCTAGCTCCATCAAACCCTGTTCCAGATATTCTACCCTTTCATAGGAGGTGATAGTCATTTCCCTCCATTCCCTGATTAATCTCTTGTCTGTCTCGTGTATCTCCTGATTTTCGACCTCGTAGTCATGAATCCTCTTGCGCAACTTGTTGTACTTTACTTGGGTTTCTGCATCTTCGTCTATGACCCTGTTTCCCTGACCAATTCCTGGCTCAACTTTCCCAGCTAAGTTGTCCTCCGACCATGCCGGGTAAAAGGGTGCATGTCCCGCATGATACCTGTCTGGCTCGATCTTCCACAATAATCTTTGAGTGCCACATATGCTGAGCTTGACACTTGTAAGGGATGTCGTCATCCTGAAAATCTGCACGGAAATGACTTATCTTTGTGACCCGCGGTATGATCTGCTTCCTGCCTGCCTGCCTCATAACCCTGATGGGAACATAAGGGTATATTCCCCTTAACCCGATCAACACTAAGTGAAGAGCGTCCCTTGAACTGATGATGAACTCATTAGTAGGGAACCATTCAAACATCCATTAAAAATGATCCTCAGTCAAATTGTCGAAGAACTCCGCCCATTACTTAGCACTCTCTGGTGGAGCAAACTTGTCCGGAATATAAGTCATCCATTTAGGGTGATGGAAGGAAATATGGTCATTCCACGCCCTTCGTGGAAATTCCTGGAGATATTGACCCTTTTGGAGATGATCCATTAACCATAACTGCAACAGCAAATTGCAGCCCTCGAAATGTTTGGACCCTTTCTGGCAGTGGTCCAAGGCCCGGTAGATATCAGCTATAATCATAGGGACTATGGTATATTTCTGTCCCTCGATTCCCTCCATTAGAGTCTTGGTGACCATAGCCAATCTAGTGTGAATTCTTTCCCTTTTCGTTGGGAACACTATCATACCTAAGAAGCAAACAATGAACACGAAAACTATGCGGTGAATATGTCCCAAGGAAGTGATGGAAAAATCATCATGGAAAATACGGTAGGACTTGCTATGATCGTATCTCTCATACAAGTAGTCAAATGGTATATAAGATTTCTTTAAGCACTCCAAATCGGCATTCTTTTTCAGACCCATCATTTTTAGAAATTCCCTACCAGTGCGATTTTCTGGTACCAATAACCCATGGTTGTCCCAAGGTAGCCCAGAAAATCCCCCGATTTCTTCTAGGAGCGGGGTCATTTCTATATCCCTGAAGCGAAACACTGATTTTTCACGATCCCACAACATGGTTGCAGCTTCTATCAACATATTATTTGGCTGGATGTCTAACAGAGAGGGAAAATTTCCCAGGACCTTATTCACATATTTCTTGTCACTTGAGGAAAGATCTTCCCACGAATCTAGTAGCAGTGGTGGTATATTTTGGACCATGCCAAACCTAGGGACCTCGTGCCTCATTATCTGCAAAACAAATAAGGTTAGGCCATTTCCCCCTCCAGATTCGACTATTTATATATCCATGATTAGCATATTGGCATTTAGTTCTCCAAAATTAATGTACAAAACGTGGTTGCGTCCATTGGGATTATGGAAACCCCGGTGGACTTTTGGATAAGGTTTGTCTTAAAGGGTTATTATGTGGACAACATACTAACTCGGCTAGGTTTGACCATGAAGCATGTACAGTTATAATCAGAGTAAGGTTGTTATGGGGGTCTAGACTGGTACCCTCAAGCGGACAACTTGAGGGGGAAAGGCACGGAACCGTCGATCGCACCGCCGATCGACTAGTTTTACCGCAAATAAGCCTTTCTAAATTTAAAGGGTGATATATAGGAAGAGCGCAACCACTCATCAAGCGTTGCTAAAGGATTTATTATGCACGAGTAGAATATGATGTTGAGCATGATTTATGCAACAGTAAATAGCATGTTGTCACGTTTGCATGTTAGGAAAATAATAAATGCGGTATTTAATAATTCAAAGACGTTTAAGAAAGGAAAACAAAGAAATAAGTCAGCTTCTGCAGTAAAGGAAATCATAAATGCTCAAAACGGGCAATTAAATTCACATAAGGGGAAAGGGAAAGGGTGAGAACGTATTAACAAAAGAAGCATGCTTAAGACTAATTTACAAAAAGCAAGTTTATTATGATAAAAGCCTAAAATCCCCAGCAGAGTCGCCATGCTGTCACGCCCCCATTTTTCTCGCGAGATCGGGGTTTTGACATTCGACAACTCCTTTCCTTTTGGGAAAGAGGGTATGGAAATTGAAGAGTCGCCACCTAACGATTTAAGGTGCATTAGGGAACCTAATGCAAGTAACTCATGAAACCAGTCTACATTACAAGAGATTGGGTAAGGGCTTGAAATTACCCCGAGGGGAAGGTGTTAGGCACCCCTCGAGGTCCACAACGGTAGGTCCCGGCCAAACTTACTTGGTGAATTAGTCATTTAACAGATATGCATTCTAAGCACACATATGTAAATAAGATAAAGGAAATTTAATAGGTAAGCAGTCTAAGAACACATATGTATAAAGATAGGGAAGTCCTGAGTTATTAGTCTATAGGATCATATATGTACAATGTCCGGTAATACTTCCTCAACTAGAGGGGTTACACGTGGAATTAGCGCATAGGTCATCATATCATTTTACTACCCGATTACCCTCCCCTTTAGCGATTGTAAAGCGGTTTTAATTAAACGAACTCTAAGCGTGCATTACCCGTCCCTTCCTTGTGGTCCCGGAGGTGTTTAGGACCTCTATTTTTTAGGCAGTTCTAGACTCTCCTAAAGTGTTTAAAAGGGAAAATCTAAGCGACAACAAAGAACAAACAAGACTTTCAAGTAAGACAACAATTAAGGGCTCATGTTTACCTCCACAAATAAACAGGCAATTAGCATGTCTCAAACAACAAGATTTCAGATGTTTCAGAAAAGGTCCTAGAACATGATATCTAGGTGAGCATGACAAACAAAGAATGTGCAGCATAATGTTAAGGAGAAGCGGTAAATACCTAATCAGTTTGCCTACTGATTTTTAGAACTTGTTGAATTTGGGCAGTCACAAATAAACAAAGCATAGTTTTAAAATTTTTATAAAGTCTTAATTACCTATAGGCTTGCCTAGGCATTGGAATTGTTTTTAAACATTCTTATGGACAGGACGGTTATCGATTTAGGTGATGTAGACATGGTTTAAAGCGAATACAAACACAGTCCTAAAGCAGGATTTCTAATGCACACTAAGGATGGACATTTTTATTAAGCAGAATTATAGCGGTAACATAATAAGAGGATTTCTAGGTGATCATGATTATGCAGAAGCAGAATTCCGTAACAAATAAGGTAATGAACCTATAACATGTTGCCTAGTATGTCAATTGGACTTAAAAGCATGGTTTCTGATGCAAATAAACATAGTTTAAACCTAAAAGCATGACTTAGAATGTAAGTAAACATAGTATAGACCTAAAGGCAAGATTTCTACCCATTCTCCCCACAAAAAATCATATAAGAATCCCTCCCCTTTTACTAATTTCCCCAATATCTATTTACAAAGGTTATTATTACATATCATAAATGAATGAATCACATAATAAATATAAGGTATGATATATGGAGCCTAAGATAGTCCCAAAGTGAACCTGGAACTAACAGGCCTTCAAAATAGTCCAGGATGTCAAAGTCTCGTAGCCAATAGGGTGTCCTGGTGTGTCAAAGTTCCCTAGGGACCTCAGGGATCCCGGGCAATGCTCACACCAAGATCCTTTGAGTAAGGAAGTGATTATGTGCAGTGTGGAAAGACCAGCCCCAATGTGCCAGAGTTCGGAGAAATCTCATGGATTCCTAGGCAGTACACATACTGGAGGGGCAGAACTTAAGTAATCCAAGAGTAGAAATGAGAGTGCTTGACATAGTTTGCAAGAACTTATTAAAAATAGTATAAAGGGAAAAATTTCAAAAGTGAAAAGGTTTTCAATAATAGAAAAAGTTCTTAAAAATGCTAAGAGTAAAACAATTTTGGAAACAATTCTGAGAAGAGGAAAGATTCAACAAGCAACCACACAGTCATAACACTTAGAGTGCCCAGATTCAAAACCATTTATTACTTGTTTCTAAGTGAAGGCAAACAAGTTTACAATCAGGGATTCGGGGATTGGGAACATAGAGGCTTAAGTCAGAAACACATGAACAGGGTAAAAGGGGAAGCACATTGACCAACCAGTACATAGAAAAAATAGGAACTGATTGGTAACCAGAACATAAAAAACTATTGCTTCGAAGTATTAGCAAGGGGTTCATGCTTGAATTAAAGTGGTGATGGATAATAAACATAGAGACAGAATATAAGAATGGTTATGTTGAAGACAGGGGTCTACTACATAGAGTCAGTCATGCCAATTAGGATTAACCAAATACATTAAGAGTCTATGATACTGACATGAGCATACTAGTCAAGGGAAGTAAACAAGAACTCAAGTAAACATGCAGGCCAAGTATCACACAAGACAAATGATACCTAGACATGCTGACTAAACATTTGAGCAAGAGAGGGTAAGACTCTAGCATATTGAGCAAAGCAGTAAATAGGAAGATAATTAAATACATAGCCAATTAAACTAGTGCGGAAATAGGCATGGATTTAACAACTATGGAGCACATAGGGTTGAATTTCAAAATTGAAATAGGAACATACCAGTTAAGGAAGCAAGATACAGAAAATAAAGTAGGCAGAATTCCACAGCCTAGCCTTGGCTTTCAGCTTGCTAGACAAGCAGTTAGCACAAGTGGCAGAAAAAGAGAGAAGAGAGATAATTTTTTGTGTGTGTGTTCTTGAAAAAATATTTTTTTTAGAGGCAAAACAAGAGTGTATTTATAGCACTTAGGGAGTAGGACAAATAAGGTAAAGGAATCAAAAGTCAGTCAATTAAGGAAAATCACATAATTACAGAATCAAATCACATAAAGGGGGTTCGGAATTGACCCCTTAATTAGGGGTAATGATTAACGGTAATAACAGGGGTTTAATTAAGGTAATGAGTCCAAATCATACCAAATAAGGGATCAGTAAGAATTACAAATTATACGTTTAATTAAGGAAGAGATGACCAATAAAAGTCATAAACAAAGAAACAAATACAATCTATGCACACAAATCTTAACAGTAATCAGCAAACCTTCAAGAGAATATTGATTTCCCGGAAAGAATTACTCAAATTGCATAAATAGAAATTAAACTAAGTAAGACCTCACAGAAATATAGAATTTAGCTGGAAAAGCAGGTTCGAACTCTAACAGAGTTTAATTAGGGCAAAACCACAAAAATACTAGATTTAACAAGGAAGAAGGTTTAAGTCCAAAAGATAGAGTAAACTATACAACTGGTATCACAGAAATATCCAAAATCGAAGAAAAGATTGAAGAAATCAGTATATCATATAGATCCACTAGGGTTTGCAAAAATCAATCACGATGATGAAAGAACATTTATTAAAACACTGAGAGGTTAGAAAATCTTTGAAGAAAGTCCGGGATAAACCTTCGTTTAGAAAGAGTGACAAAAAATCCAAATTAATTAAAACAGGAGATTTTTTAGGGAAAACATTTAATAATATTAAAATCATCTCAGATCAATAAAGATCTGAGAAGAATCTACAGTAATGAAATATGGTTTTTCAGAAAAATAGTAGAGGTGAAGAGAATAGGTCAAGAACCCATAGATTCGTAATAAAACAAGGAAAGATCCTTAATTACAAACAACAAATGGCCTGAGAAAGGCATGTTTCGAACCAGAACCCGTTGGGTTTCCTTGAGATCTTCTCAAGGATCCAAGAAATCGAAGAGCCGTGGCGTATAGAAGATCAGGGCTGGTCGGAGAAGACATAGAAGCACCGTAGGGAAGAGGTTTATGCCGGTGACGGCGTTTAGGGTTAGGGTTAGGTCGAGAGAGAGTTGAGAGATGAGAGAGATGATGACGGCGGGGGCTGGGAAAGAATGAGAGGGTTTGGGTAGGTTAGGGGGGTTAATTAAGGTAAGGATAATCGCTGACCGTTGATCAAATGATCAATGGCCACGATTGAACGGGCTAGTGGGTCGGAGCAGGCAGGCAGATTGGGCCAAAAAGGGGTTTGGGACAACACTTTGTGTTAATATTAGAGGGGTTTTGGGCTGGTTTGAGGGGTTAGGTCCGGAAAATTATAGGAATCAAATAGGGTTATTTGTTAAATACCCAAACAATTTATAAAAAAAATATCAGATTATAAAAAATAATTTTCATGCATAAAAATATTTTCAAATAATTACTCAATGTTTTTTCAAAAAATACAATGAGCTACTTTCTAGTAAAATAATGTAATAATGTATGGGCTATAATTGCAAAGTTATTGCAATTGTAACCCCAAAGATGTAAAGGTGGTTATTTGTGCAATATTTTAAACCTAATAAATACAAATAGTGATATTAAGCCATGAAATTGTTATAAAGTCATTTGTGATGCAATTTGTAATTATTTATGTAAATAAAATGCTGGGATAAATTAATTAAAAATCCCTAAAAATGTAGAAATTATGGAAAAATGTCAATTGATGCAAATGCATAGTTTTGAAGGTATATATGTATTTGAAAAAAATATTATAGGAAAAAATTGGGTTTCAACAAGCACCGCAGGTGCGGTACCGCAAATGCGACCAAGGCACTGCAGGTGCGAACACTGTTGCGCATAAAGGGTTCATTTAATACGGGACTTAAGCCATTTTCAACCCATTTCTCACACACTTTGGGCGATTTTGGAGCTTCTTGTTAGGGATTTTCACCTAGCACCTTGAGATAAGTAATTCCTACTAAATTTGAGTCAAATACATAGCTTATTGGTAGATTATAACATGTAAATTAGAGAAAATCATCGGTTGAGGTGAAAACCTAAGTTTTAGATAAAAATGATATTAATCATGAAATTCGTTATGGAATCTAGTAAAAATCATATATTTGGGTTCATGAGGTTATGAATAACAACTTTCTTCGAGAATTTTCAGATCCGGGCACATTGCCCGGGAGTGAATTTTAGGAATCTTGCATTTAAGGTTGGATAACCTCTTTAATAGTTGGAATACGAACTTTTGAGCATGTATTGATTAGTTTATTACTATTTGATTAGTTTTGGGTTGATTGTGAAGGTTTGAACACATTCTTGCACCGGGAAGTAGGCATTGAGACAAGTCTATTTTCTAACCTTGTAAGAGGGAATTAACCTCATAGGTGAACTTAATCAATATGTATTTATATTTGTGGGGGGCTATGTACGCACGAAGTGACGAGAGCCCGTGCGTAGCTACTATTCATGCTTGTGTCCGGGTAGATTAAGGTTTACACCATATTTTGTTGATATTGTTGCTTGTTTATGCTTATTAATTGTTAGACTAAAGTGGAGGTTGAGGATTTTAATATTTTAAAGGTTCATGGTTGAATTCTTATTTTGAAAAAGAATTGAGAGATATTATGATAGCTTGAGAAAAATCTATGTTCAACCGCTTCATAAGTATATTCCGCGAGCGGGGTAAATTTTCACTACTCTCATGGGAGCGGGTCGTTTGCCTTGGCATGTTAATTGATATATTATATGGTTCGGGTCGTTCGACCTTGGCAGTGCACAGTATATTTATATGTATATTTGGATTGGGTCATACGTATTCGACATAATTCGTGTGTAAAGCTATTGGAACCCCTTTTATATTTAATATTGTTTCACGGATTAAGGTGAGAGGATTAGATGAGAGAAATTACTGGATTCTTACTTGAAATGAAAGGATTTTTTACTTATTTTCCTAGTCTGAGTTCTATTATCATTTTATATATCATGTTTAATAACAACTTCATATTATTATATTTTTGGCCCATAGTAAGTGTCGAAGTCGACCTCTCGTCACTACTTCTTCGAGGTTAGACTAGATACTTACTTGGTACATGATTTTTATGTACTCACGCTACGCTTCTGCACTTGATGTGCAGGATCTGAGGCAGGTGCATCTGGTTATCAGTCTGGCGTGCACGCTTGACTTCTTGTTCGAGACTACATGGTGAGTTGCCCTTCCGAGCTGATCAGCAGCAGCTGAAGTCTCTCTTTTGATTATTTTCTGTCTATTCTATTTCGAACAGTAGAGTAGAAATCTTTCGTATATTCTACTAGTAGCCCATATACTTGTGACACCAGATCTTAGCACACACTAATGGACTTGTGATTTTGATTTTATTTCTATGGTCATAAATACATTTAGTTGCTTTCGTTTTATTAAATTCAAACCTATTTCTTACTAAATTTATTAAATTAGGGAACGCTATTTACTTGGAAGAACTTATTAAATTGGAAAATTACTAGATTGTTCACTGGTGGCTTGCTTAGCAATAGTATAGGGCGTCATCACGACCTAAAATGGAATTGGAAAATTTACCATAAGAATTTACAATTTCAGTGGAACAGCCTCCAATTAAGGAACAAAAAGACAGTCTAATTAAGCCTACTGTGATCACACAAAAATGCACTGGTCCGATTGTTCCGTAAGGGATTGTTCTTTAAATATTATCTTCTTTTTTTATTTTCTTGCGAGAAAAATCTTCTTCGTCATCAAGAACACCACATTGTTTTAATATTCGAGGCCTGAATTTTTTGTTTGGCCGTGAAAACTAGAAGCCAATGATTGATTATTATTAAATTATTTGAATATTGCTAATTTATACTTAAATTCTTAGCTCAAACATTAACTTAGTGATTTACTTTTAAAATCTTAAAGCTCCATTATTGGTCCTTAGAAGGTATTAAAAAGAATTTCTTGATTTAATATTATTCGACTAAATTGGTGATTAGGTATCGTTTGTGCTAGTATTATAGATTTTATTTTAAATTTGAGAATGTTTGGGGCAGATTTGGGGTAGTTTGAAAATTAGAATTGCAATTTTAAATGACACTTTGTTGAACAACATAGACAGATCAAGCCAATCACGTAGACTTTGATGAGTAATTTAACAAATAGGTCGAATACAGATAATACAAAATCATGTTAATTTGGTCGAATTTGGTAAACAATTGAATAAGCACAAAATGTTATCAATCGGATCGAATTTGTGAACTATTTATTAAATAGGTCAAATCTAAATAATACAAAATCATTCCAATATGATATTGGTTGAATAATTGAACAATCACAAAGTAATGCTAATCAAGTAGAATTTGTGTAAACTTATATATATATATATATATATATAAGTTTACACAAATTCTACTTGATTAGCATTACTTTGTGATTGTTCAATTATTCAACCAATATCATATTGGAATGATTTTGTATTATTTAGATTTGACCTATTTAATAAATAGTTCACAAATTCGATCCGATTGATAACATTTTGTGCTTATTCAATTGTTTACCAAATTCGACCAAATTAACATGATTTTGTATTATCTGTATTCGACCTATTTGTTAAATTACTCATCAAAGTCTACGTGATTGGCTTGATCTGTCTATGTTGTTCAACAAAGTGTCATTTAAAATTGCAATTCTAATTTTCAAACTACCCCAAATCTGCCCCAAACATTCTCAAATTTAAAATAAAATCTATAATACTAGCACAAACGATACCTAATCACCAATTTAGTCGAATAATATTAAATCAAGAAATTCTTTTTAATACCTTCTAAGGACCAATAATGGAGCTTTAAGATTTTAAAAGTAAATCACTAAGTTAATGTTTGAGCTAAGAATTTAANTATATATATATATATATATATAATCTACAAATCCGGTAGAAAAATTCCTGACAAACAATAAGTATATATGTGGCCGGAGACCATTTTCTAAATACAACAAAAAGGGGAACAATATTTAGAAATCAGCCCCTGGGCTAAGGTAAATTTGCTATGTGAATTTGTAACTTTACGCTTTTTCTTGTTTCTATACTGAAGTTATCATTCTTTGGAATCTTTAGACTTTACGCATATTATATATATATCGGTTATTTTAGTTTAGTTGATTGAATAAACGATTATTTTGGCTAATATTTTCACATTTTTTTCTTGTTTCTTTACTTAAATGGGCTTGAATTTAGTATTTTCTTTTCAGAAATGGGTTTAAGGCCTAAATCCCAATAGCCTATTAAAGATAAAACTAATAAAAAGAAAATTTGGATGAAAAAGTATATAAAATATTTAATTTTATTTATAAAAACTATTTCACTATATATATAAAAGCAAAGAGAAGCTTGGGGTCAAGGGCACGAAACTCTCTTGGCGCAGGTTGCTGATGTGCGCCATCCATGAGGAAAAGTGCTAGTGTTCTATCCCAAAAGGCTCTCTTAGATCAAGCAAGGACATCGCAAGGTCCAATTCAACAGAAGAAGGATGTAATTGACGTACCAGTAGTCGAAAGAAACTGTCACGACCCAAATATTCCTTTGAAACACGTCGTGAAAGCACCTAGTTTCTACGACTAGGTAAGCCTAACAAATTGCGAAAATATCAATAATGAAAGCAAAACTTAACAGCTAACTAAAATAGATACCGAATAACCAATAACAATGCCGCTCGGCATGTACAATAACCAAAACGCTAGAAGCACACAGCTTTCCCAAAAACCCGGAACATCATGAGTCACAGACTACAGAAAGAAAATACTATTTGTATACTCCAGAGTCTAATAAAAAGAAATACAAGAAGTGTTTGACATGGGGAAGAATAGAGGGAGACTCCGAGGTCTACGGACGCGGCAGATATACCTTGAAGTCTCCAAAGCTCCCTCGGCTCACTGATAATGCCGATGATAATGAACACCAGGATCTGCACACAAAACATGTGCAGAAGAGTAGCATGTGTACACCATAACGGTATCCAGTAAGTGCCAAGCCTAACCTCGGTCGAGTAGTGACGAGGTCAGGTCAGGCCCAATGGTATATAATAAATAAAGCAGGTGAATATAACAGTATAATAAGAGACTGGAGTTCAACAAAAGAAAACACAATGAAATAACAGTGCAACACACAGGAATAAACAACAGGGATCTCCCGAGATACTGTCTCGTAATCCCAAAAGTAAATATGCAGGGAGAACTCCCCAGATACCTCCTCGTAGTCTCAAAAGTAAATGTGCACGGAGAACTCCCGAGGTACCGCCTCGTAGTCTCAAAAGTAAATGTGCAGGGGGATCTCGCGGGATACCGTCCCGTAATCCTAAAAGTAAACATGCAGGGGGATCTCCCCGGATACTGTCATGTAGTCCCAAAGTAAATACACAGCTCAAACAAATAAAGATAACAGGTACAGCAAGATAATCTACAGTTTAGGCTAAGTACAAGTCAAGAAAAGAAGCAGGAATTCACTAAGCATGCTGCAAAGAGTTCGGTTAAGCAACTAAGACACGTAGGTATGCTATTCTAGGCTAACAGGATAACTACACATGCTAGTATACTCAATTAAGATGAAGACAGGAAATTCCTCAGTAAAAATCAGGTTTTGCAATAAATAGCTCGTTTACGCACTCGTCACCTTGCGTACACGGTTCCACATATCATATCAGCATCAAATCCTAAGTGGATTTTCTCCACACAAGGTTAGGTAAGCTACTTACCTCGAACCAAGCTCAATCAATCGGTAACAATGTTATTCTCACGAGTATCCGACTCCGGAAGACCCAAATCTAGCCAAAATCAATTACATACCATAAATATATCTATAAGAAACTAATCTAATCAATGAATCTAAAGCAAGAAATTAGGAAATCATCCCAAAAAGCCTCCTGGACCCACGTCTCAGAAATCGGATAAAAGTCACAAAATATGAACACTCATTCACTCACGAGTCCAACCATATAAGAATTACTCGAATCCGACCTCAATTCGCCTCTCAAAACTCGAAATTTTAGTCTATGAAGTTTCTACCATTTTCCCCCAAATTTTCAACTCAAATACCTAATTAGATGATGAAAATAGCAATAGATTCATGAAATATAGTCCAATCCGGGTTAGAATCACTTACCCCAACAGTATTCTTGAAGAAACCTCGAAAAATCGCCTCTCACCGAGCTCTCAAAGTCCCAAAATCGAAATGGGAATCAAACCCTCGAAATCCTCTTTTCTGCCCAGCAATCTCGCTTCTGCGAGCCTCTAACCGCACCTATGGTGCCGCACCTGCGAAAATACTATCGCAAGTGCGGACTTAGCTTAAATCCCTGGGTCTGCATCTGCGAGAGGAGGGCCGTACCTGCGAATCCGCTCCTGCAACAAAGGAGTCGTATCTGCGACCTATACCGCACCTGCGCACTGTCCAACCACAGAAGCGAGGTCGCTTTTGCGCACTTACCTCAGCACGTGTTAACCCAGCTTGGGCTACCAAATTCCGCATCTGCGCTTCTTCATCCACATGTGCGAGTCTGCACCTGCAGTCTCCCTTCCGCAGGTGCGAAACACCAGAACCCAACAATCTACATCACATGCCTAAGTCCAGATCTCATTCCGTTAAGCATCTGAAATACACCCAAGGCTTCCGCGACCTCAACCAAACATACCAATCAGTTCTAAAACACCATACGAACTTAGTCGAGCCCTCGAATCATATCAAACAACGCTAAAAACACAAATCACCCGGTTCAAACTTAATGAACTTGAAACTTCGAATTTCTACAACTGATGCCAAAACCTATCAAACCATGTCCGATTGACCCCAAATTTTGCACACAAGTCATATTCAACCTTACGGACCTACTCCAACTTCCGAAATCGGAATCCGACCCAGATATCAAAAATTTCACTATTGGTCAAAATCTCCAAAAATTCGATTTTCGCCATTTCAAGCCTAAATGAGCTACAGACATCCAAAACATAATCCGGGCACGCCCCTAAGTCCAAAATCACCCAACGGAGCTAACGGAACTGACGAAACTCCTTTCTAGATTCGTCTTCACACAGTTTTGACTACGGTCAAAGTCCTAAGACTTAAGCTTCCGTTTAGGGACTAAGTGTCCCAAAATACTCTGAGACCACAACCACCACCTCCTGGCAAAACACATAAGCAGAAAGAGTACAGGGGAAATAGTAAATAGGGGATCAGGGCTATAACTCTCAAAATAACCGGTCGGGTCTTTACAGAAGCAGTAAATCAAAGGTTGAAACAACATCAATCATGAATGAACAGGAAACCAATAGAACAATAGCATCACCGGAAAAATAATGGAAAGAGTTTGTGTAACGATGAAGCATTGACCCTAAGCTCTCTTAGGAGGAGGAAGTTGAGGCAATGGAGGACGAGGAGAAGAAGAAGAAGTCGTGGGATAATTTTGATATTGGTAAGATCTCAAATGCGCGGTTTAAGCTCGAAATTATATCCCCAAAAGTACATGGTGATTCTGCAGTGTGTGAAATAGAAATTGAAGACATAAGTTCAGAAATAGAGTACTGCAGTAGTATGTTATGTCCTTGAGGCCTCTCCACCATTCTATGTTCTAAATAGCTATATCTATCTTTTGTGACGAAAACATGAAATAAATAAGATCTCAACGTTAAAGAATGGAATTGTTATGGTGCGATTTGTTTCAGAGGTGGGGAAGAATGAAGTCGTTGAAGGTGGAATATACCACTTCAACAACAAACCCTTCATTGTTAAGGCTTGGACTGCAGACATGGAGTTCACGAGAGATGAGCTCTACACTATATCAATCTAGATAAGACGGACAGGATTGGATTTCAAATATTTGGAGTCCTAAAGGGATGAGAAAGATTGGTAGGTGGAAGTCGTTAATGGTTGATAAAAAGTAAAAACAAAGAAAAGAAATCTGGACTCATTTGTTCTCGCATGCTGATTGAGGTGGAAATGGAAGCACAACTGCCAGATAAGGTGTGATTCAAGAATGAGAAAGAAGCTTTGATTGAACAAAGGGTATTGTACGACTGAAAACCTAGCATGTGTAAGTTCTGTAGTAAATATGGGCACAAAGAAGAGGGGTGTAGAAAGAAGAAGCACCAATTGAGGAAATCCAGAAGTGTGGGGGAAAAGAAAGATACACAATAGAACACTAAGGCCAAACAAGGAAACACCAGCTCGAGCTTGCCTGGGCAGGAAGTTAGCCAACAGAAGCAAAAAGGGGAAAGTATTATAGGTTCCAAGCAAACAGATGGGAAATTTAAGAGCAAGGTAAATGAATGGCGGATTACACCATTACATCCAAATAAGCAGCAGCCACAAAGCATCAAGCACGTGAGGAGTACAACAGTCAATACATTTCATGTTCTTGATGAGTCAGGAACAAGTAAACATGTGTAGGTTGGTAGGGTCAGTAAGGATGGGGGTAAATCCATTCCTAATATGAGGAATGAATAATTTAATTTGCTGGAATGTAAGAGTCCTTAACGGGCCTAATAAGCAAAAGGATGGATCAGAAGCATTGTAAATGAAATTAATGCTATAAGGGAAGAACTGGAATAGGTAAAAAATTCAGTATAATTGCATCCAGAAGATCTTACACTGATTCAGTTGGAAAAGGAAACATATCAGAAATTCAGACAAATGTCATATATGGCTGAAGTGTTTTTGTAACAAAGGAGTAAGGCCACTTGGGTGAAGCTAGGAGATGACAACACTAGCTATTTTTGTTGAGTAATTAATAAGTACAAAAGGTTCCAACATGCTATTACACAGTTGAGGGACAAACATGATGAAGTTCAACATGAACCCACAGTTATTGCTAATATACTTGTGGAGTTCTATCAAGAGTTATTGGGGCAGAAAAGCCAAAGCAGAACAAGAGCATTTAGAATTCCTACTTAATGGAAGAGTAGCATCAGTAGAGCGGCAATTACAGCTAGTCCAACCATATGGAGAGAATGATGTTGAGGAATCAATGTTCAGCATTGACAAAAACAAAAGCCCTAGTCCAGATGGATTGGGAGTGAATTCTTTAAAGCAGCATGGAAGATCATTGGTGTAGACATCACTAAAGCCATCCTGGAATTCCTTGACAATAGAAAATTGCTGACAAAAATTTCAATAATATCCAAGATTGAAGCACCACAGAATGCAGGACAGTTCAGACCAATATCTTGTTTAAATGTGATATACAAGTGTATATCAAAGATAATTTGCAGAAGACTGATAGTGGTAATTACAACCATTGTGGTTAAAAATCAAGCTGCATTTGTAGAAGGCAGATCACTAGTACATAATGTGGTTATATGCCATGATTTTCTTAGACACTATGATAGAAAACCACACCGAGATGCCTTAAGAAGATAGACTTAAGGAAGACATATTGCTATGGCTACACATTTCAAGCTTTCCTGTGATGTTGAAAACTTGTTGGATGCTACTATGGAAAGCGTAGGACCTGTCACTAGGAACAAGGCAAACTGGCTGGGACAACAAACATTTCAAATTCCGTATGCATCAGTTCCTATATTTGATTTTGATCCTCAAAAGGGGCAAGATCATTTTCAACTGAATTGGAAGAAGGAGAGAACATTGCTAAAATTGTTGAGAAGACATTGGCTCTACTTAGCCCATCTAGATCTAAGAATCTCATCACACATGATGATGATGATGTCTTGATCACTGGATCTGCTCCGAGCACTCCGCGTGAGTTGTTCACTCAGAGTATGGTATAAGAGAAAATCCATGCTTTGCTCCACCATCCACAACGATTATCCAAGCAATGGTGACTAACACTTCAACTGTTGAAGAACAACTCGCAAATTTAACAAAGACAATTGAAGGGTTAACAAAGCATATGCAAGATTAAGATAATCAAATTGTCAAACTAACAAATAGAGTTGAAAGCATGATGGAGGGAGATTCAAGTCATGAACCTGGAAAGCTCCCTATGATGCAAGATAAAGGAGACTCATCTGCAAGGAAGACAACAACTCCTAAAGAATTTCATATTTCATCTGATGGGGTTATTCTCATTGACCAGTTGAAAGACTTCATTGTGGGAACCATCAAAGATAAGTACGATGTTGCTCCCAAGTCTTATCTTGCATATGCAAAGCCATACTCTGCAAGAATTGATAGTTTGAAGATGCCTGCAGGTTACCAACCCCCAAAATTTCAACAATTTGATGGAAAAGGAAATCCAAAGCAACACATTGCACACTTCGTTGAAACTTGTAATAATGCTTGAACATATGGAGATTATCTTGTCAATCAGTTTGTCCATTCCCTAAAAGTAAATGTTTTTGATTGGTACACGGATCTCGAGGCTGGTTTCATCAATAGCTAGGAGCAACTTGAACATGAATTTCTCAACCGCTTCTATAGCACAAGGAGAACTGTAAGCATGGTTGAACTCACAAACACACGTCAGTGGAAGGATGAACCAGTAGTTGATTTCATCATCGATGGAGGAATGCAAGCATCAACTGCAAAGACAGACTTAGTGAAGCTTCTGGAATAGAAATGTGTATCCAAGGAATGCACTGGGACTTCGCTACATCCTACAAGCTATCAAGCCTAAGTCTTTTGAAGAATTGGCTACACGTGCTCATGATATGGAGTTAAGCATGTATTCAAGTGGAAATCAAGGGCCATCAGTTTATGAACCTCGCAAAGTGAAGGATAAACAAGAAATAAAGAAAGTAGGCAATTTTTTGCCGAAATCTGAGAGTAAGGAATCAATGAATATTAACGCCTCGCCATTAAAGGTTACTACAAAAATGAGTAAGAAGAAAAGTGTAAAGACAACGTCCTTACAGGATAAAGTTGGTCGAAAATTAACTCTGAAGGAAATGCAAGCGAAAGAATATCCGTTCTTGGACTCTGATGTTCCAGCAATTTTTGAAGAACTCCTTGAATTGAAACTCATTGAGTTACCTGAAATGAAGCGCCCAGACGAAGTTGAAAGGACTAATGATCCAAATTATTGCAAGTACCATCGGTTGATTGGCCACCCTATTGAAAAGTGCTTTATCTTCAAGGAGAAAGTCATGGACTTGGCCGCTGAAGGAAAAATCTTGCTTGAGGATGATAAGGAAAGTTCAAATCAAGTCTCTGTCATTTTTGGTTCACTTGATCCCGTTGTCCTTTGCAATTTTGTCGAAGTACATGAATGCGATGGAATCCAAATTGCATCATCACCAAATATGATTAAATTTGGTGACTTTGAACCTATCGATGTGAGTAAAACATTTCTTCTCCCTATAGCGAATGAAGTAATAGTGGGGGAAAGATCTCAAGAAGAAAGTGAATCACGTGATGGTCAAGATGATGATGAAGGTTGGATTCTTGAGACTCGGCGGAGACGCTGCAAGACAAATTCACAAAGGGAGACAAATAAGCAATTGACTAGGGGGGAAATGGTGAAAATACCCAAGAAGAAAAAGATAAAGAAGAATTGGAAGAAAACAAAAATGGAGGAGAATCGATATCATAGGTTGCGTCGTCCAGTGACATTGGATGAATTTCTACCAAGCTGGTTAAGCATGCAAGCTTCCTGTGAAGATATCAAGGCCTCATGTTGTAAGGTAGAGAAAGAAGAGACGAAGAAGGAAGAGGCATCATTGTTGCCACCTCCCTTGTCTAAAAAACTCACTGAGCATCTCTGTGAATAAGTGGACACTTGTGATGCAAAGATCACATTTACTAATAGTAATCTTTTGTTCGGTGAAACACCCCATAATCATCCGCTATTTATGGTTGGATTTATGCGTGAGAATGGAATAAGTAGAATTTTGATTGATGATGGATATGGCGTCAATATTCTCCCAATTCGTACTGTCAAAGAGCTTGGCCTACTAATGGATGAACTACGTGAAAGTCGTCTGATGATTCAAGGGTTCAATCAAGGGGGCAAAGAGCTATAGGGGCTATCAGATTAAATAAATATGGGAGATTTGCTTTCGAGTGCATGAATGCACGTGATCGATGCAAATACCTCATATAATATCTTGTTAGGAAGGCCATGGATACACGAGAACAAAGTGGTCTCGTCCACCTACCATCAATGCTTGAAGTACTGTGAAGATGGGGTCAAAAAANCCCTTTACCGAGGTTGAATCATACTTTGCCGATGCGAAATTCTACTTAAAGAATTACGTCTCAAAGGAGGTCAAGGTTGATGATGTGATGTTGACCAAAAGTGTTACAAAGAAGGTTGATATCACAACTAGCAAGGCAAAAATTACGATTGAAAAAGATCAGGTGCTTTATGATAGGAGCAAGATGAATGAGGCATCTTCAAGTAAGAAAGTGACTCATGTTCTTAGCTATGTCCCAAAGGCAAGGAAGGTTGAAGATCCTTCTTCTGAACTACAAGGTAATGTGTTAAAATACTTGACCCTTCCTATCAAGTGAATTGATGCAATTAAGTCGTCTACAAAGTTGCTTAAAGGGTTTGTCAAATCATCAAACCACAATTCACTTCTAAATCTAGCACTTCCTGCAAAGTGCACAGATGAGGGCTTTGACCCAAATGCCTACAAGTTGTTGGCAAAAGCTGGATATGATCCCAATGAACCATCCAAGTTGGGAAAGCTCCCTCCTGAAGCTTCAAATCCTACTCAAAGGGTGATGATAGATAAAGGGTACCCACTGAATCAATCAAGTGAAGGATTGGGTTACAAACGACCCCTGTCCATCTGTATCTCCATTAAAAGGGCAAATTGTAACTACATTACTGCTAAAGAAGTGTCTGCGACTCTTAATAAGAAGCCTTTTGTGTTTTATCGGCTTACGAAACCAAGGACCTCAGTCTTTGATAGGTTAGGACCACTGAATAAGGAAAACAAACGCCATGGAAGTAATAGAAGGATTGGAGCACCCATCTCCGTTAAAAATGAGATTTTGATCACAAACTGCCCAAGTCTGATTCCTTCTAGAATGAGGCGAGAGACCAAAATTGTAGTTTCGTGCGGAGAGGTCCTCAAAGCAAAGGCTCATACTATAGTCCACACTAAAGTATGGGAGGAATACGAAGAAAGCGTGGGCTCATCATATCATATCACCATTCATGATGAACAAAATGCTTCACCTTATACGGAAATCGAGGAAAAGTGCCTTGATATTCATGTATGTCATCACATATCTTTCAATGATGGTGATCCTCAAGAAGATGAAAATGATAAAAATGCGCCACATGAGATTGAAGAAGGGGTGAAGACAACGATTATTGCACTAAAAGAAGTCAATCTTGGAGTAGATGAAGATCCAAAGCCCACATATGTAAGTGCCTCTCTAACTGGTGATGAAGAAAGAAAATATATTGAGCTACTTAAGGAGTTCAAAGATGTATTTGCTTAGAGCTACAAAGAAATGCTAGGTTTAGACCCCAAAGTGGTTGTTCATTATCTTGTTGTCAAATGAGGTGCTCGTCCTGTAAAGCAAGCACAACGTCGCTTCTGACCTGAACCGGTTCCCTTGATTGAAACTGAAGTTAACAAGCTTATTAAGGCTGGTTTTGTTCGTGAAGTTAAATATCCTACATGGATTTCAAGCATCGTCCCTGTAAGAAAGAAGAATGGCCAAATCCGAGTTTCTGTTGACTTTAGGGACCTAAATAACGCTTTTCCTAAGGATGAATTTCCTCTTCCTATACCTGAGCTCATGATTGATGCAACAACTGGATACGAGCCCATGTCTTTCATGGATGGTTCAGCTGGATATAATCAAATTCGCATGGCATGGAAGGATGAAGAACTTACTGCCTTTCGCACCCCTTAAGGTATATACTGCTACAAGGTAATGCATTTTGGTTTGAAGAATGCTGGTGCTACATATCAAAGTGCCATGCCAAATATTTTTTATGACATGCTTCATAAAAACGTGGAGTGTTATGTTGACGACTTGGTGGTAAAGTCAAGGAAGAAGGAGGATCACTTGCAAGATTTGAGGATGGTATTTGAACGGCTTCGGAGATACCAACTCAGAATGAATCCGTTGAAGTGTGCCTTTAGGGTTACTTCTGGGAAGTTCCTCGATTTTATTATTCGACATCGAGGTATCAAAATTGATCAGCTAAGGTGGATGCTATCTTGAAAATGCCCGAGCCTAAGGATATTCATGAATTAAAAAGCTTACAGGGTAAGCTGGCATATCTTAGAAGATTTATTTCGAATCTGGCTGGAAGATGCCAAACATTTAGTCTCCTCATGAAGAAAGGGGCTCCTTTTGAATGAGACCAAACTTGCAGAAATGCTTTTGAAAGCATTAAGTCTTATCTGATGAAACCTCCAGTACTGGAAGCCCCTATACCTGGAAAGCCATTAATATTATACATTTCAGCACATGAAAGGTCAGTAGGAGCGCTTCTCGCTCAAGGAAACAATGAAAGCAAAGAAAATGTGCTTTATTACTTGAGCAGGATGATGACGCCAAATGAGCTCAAGTATTCACCTATTGAGAAGTTATGTTTGGCACTTGTCTTTTATATTCAGAAGCTGAAGCATTACTTCCAAGCTCACGTTGTGCGACTCGTCTCAAGAGCGAATCCTATCAAGTTTGTCATGTCTAAACCAGTCCTAAGTGATCGATTAGCGAGGTGGTGCCTCCAATTTCAACAATTTGAAATTGTGTAAAAGGCAATAAAAGGACAAGCATTAGCAGACTTTCTAGCTGACCATCTAATTCCAGATGATTGGGAGTTGTCTGATGAATTGCCTGATGAAGATACAATGGTCATAGAAATTCAGCCTCCTTGGAAGATGTATTTTGATGGCGCTGCACATCGTGAAGGAGCTGGCACTGGAATAGTGTTTATCACTTCTCCAAGGAGAAGTTTTGCCCTATTCTTTCACTCTGACACAACGATGCTCCAGTAATGTTGCTGAGTATCAAGCCCTCATACTTGGGCTTGAAATGGCTATGGATATCAAACAATTGCAATTACAAGTTTTTGGAGACTCTAAGTTAGTGATCAATCAGATTTTGGGTAGCTATGAGGTCAAGAAGCCAGAGTTGGTTCCATATCACAAATATGCTCAAAGATTGGTAAGTTGGCTTGGAGAGGTAACTATTCAACACGTGCCGAGAAAGGAAAATAAGAGAGCTGATGCATTAGCAGCCTTAGCTTCTACATTATCTTTGCCTGATCAGACACAAGTCGTTGTTTGCCAAAGATGGGTAGTTCCTCCACCAAATGACTATGAGGAAGAAGAAAGCGAAGTTGAGCATCTTGTTTCCGTTATTGAGGTTGAAATTGAAGATTGGCGAAAACAATTAATCGATTATCTTTGTTACGGGATATTGCCAGAAAATCCTCGAAGGAAGACAAAAATACGAAGGAGAGCCCCTCGTTTTCTTTATTACAAGAATATATTCTACAGACGATCATTTGATGGAGTGCTCCTACGCTGTTTGGAAACTGATGAATCCCTTCAATCCTTGCAAGAAGCACACTCTGGAGTATGTGGTGCGCATCAATCTGGGCCAAAACGTCATTTCCACATAAAAAGAATGGGGTATTATTGGCCAACCATGGTGAAAGATTGTTTGGATTACGCTCGAAGGTGTAAAGCTTGCCAATTCCATGCTAACTTCATACATCAACCACCTGAAGTATTACACCCAACTTTTTCCTCTTGGCCATTTGATGCTTGGGGTTTAGATGTTGTTGGTCCATTGCCAAAGTCTTCTGGTGGACATCTATATATTCTGGCTACAACTGATAACTTTTCGAAGTAGGCAGAAGTTGTTTCTCTTAAGGAAGTAAGGAAGGAAAATGTAGCTAACTTCACCCGAGTCAATATTATCTATCGATTTAGCATTCCGCGATATATATTGACTGAGAATGGTAAGCCATTTTATAACAAGTTGATGAATAAAATATGTGATCTTTTTGGCTTCAAACAATGCAATTTCTCCATGTATTATGCTGCTGCCAATGGACTCGCTGAAGTATTTAACAAAACATTCTGCAACTTGTTGAAAAAGGTCGTGTCTAAGTCTAAGAGAGATTGGCATGATAGAATGGAAGAAGCTCTTTGGGCATATAGGACCACATATCGCACACCAACGCAAGCGACTCCTTATTCACTTATTTATGGAGTTGAAGCAGTCCTTCCACTTGAACGTCAAATCCCATCGTTGCGGCTTGCCATTCAAGAAGGACTCGCTGATGAAGAATATGCTCGGTTACGCCTTGAAAAATTGGAAGATCTTGATGAAAAGAGGCAAGAAGCTCAACAAAGCCTTGAATGTTATCAAGCTCGCCTGTCTCGATCTTTTAACAAAAGAGTACGCCTTTGTCACGACCCGAATTTCTCACCGTCAGGACCGTGATGGCGCCCTAGCATTGAACCCGCTAGGCAAGCTAACGTTAATGTTTATTTACCTTATTCATTTATTTTTAACAGATAAAAAGTGATGTACAAATCAGTGAAAATAAAAGTGCGAGAGAAAACAAAGTCTTACAACTTAATTAAATGCCATTATGAAAATCATAATACTAAACCTAGAATTTGGTGTCACAACTTCATGGACTGTCTATGAATACTACATATAAAGTTTTGAATAAAATAAATAAGACCAAAGTGGAAATAAAGTAGGAGGGTACGGCAAGGCCTGCTGACGCCTCCAGGACTACCTCAGAATCTCCAAATGGACTGAAGACAGCCTCCTCACTATAAGGTCCGTAGGGTCCTGTACCGGGATCTGCACAAAAGTGCAGAGTGTAGCATCAGTACAATCGACCCCATGTACTGAGTAAGTGTCGATCCTAATGCTCGTCGAAGTAGTGACGAGGCTAGGACACGACAACCAACTAAACATGTGCAGTTTAATCATATACGGAGAAAATAATAACAACAAGAATTAAGCAGCTAAATACAAAGAAAGGTAAACATGCTGAGGGGAGGAAATATCAAATAATGGAAATAATAAGTAAAGCAACAAATTAGATATCAATTTAAACAACAGAAGTAACAACACAAAAACAAGTGCACGGCATCACCCTTCGTGCTTTTACTCTTATCCTCATCAAATAATAAATAGAATGCACGGCATCACCCTTCCTGCTTTTACTCTCATCCTCACCAAATAATAAATAGAATGCACGGCATCACCCTTCGTGCTTTTACTCTCATTCTCACAATAAATCAATAGAAACGGCACGGCATCACCCTTCGTGCTTTTAATATCATAATAAGGCACGGGATCACCCTTTCTCACAATATCAAACACGGCATCACCCTTCGTAATTTGCACTCTTCCTTACCCCAAACAAATCAATAACAACAATCCGGCAAGGAAATCAACAATACAAACCACAATAATAAATCCATAACGTCCCGGCAAGGGAGTCAACAGTAGAATCAATATCATCCCGGCAAGGGAAAAACAGTTATAACCAATCTCACCTAGTTACTCAATTTCACGTAGTAATTCTCAACTTGAACCAATACTCAACAATGATCAATACCAAGGAAAATACCACCAACATAGATAATTGTCAAATTAAACTCAAGTGATGTTTAATGAATAATCACATAAATCACAATATTCGACTCACGGCATGCTTGACACCAACGTATAGATATTCGTCACCACACCTATATGTTGCACAATATACTAACACATAGCAAATAAGACACAATACATATTCCCTCAAGCTAAGGTTAAGCCAAACACTTACCTCGAATTCCACGACCAAACTATAGCCTCAATTACCGATTTCCCTTTAGGATTTGCCTTTAATTCGATTGTATCTAGACATAATTAGCTTAACAATATCAATAAATGCTAAATAACTCAACCCCAATGCTTAATTATGAGTTTTCTATCATTCTTCCCAAAAAGTGAAAAAATGACCTCGGGCCCGCTTGGTCAAAACACGAGGTTCAGACCAAAATCCGATCACCCATTTACCCACGAGCCCGAATATATAATTAGTTTCGGAATCCGACACCAAATCGAGGTCTAAATCCCCAAATTTGTAAAATCCCTAATGTTCCTAAAATCCCTAATTTCTACCCTTCAAGAACAAGATTTAGGCCTAGAAATCTAATGGGTGTTAATGGAAAATGAAGAAAACGAGTTTAAGAACACAAACCTAGAACTTGGTGGTGAAATCCCCCTTCAAAAATCACCTCTAAGCTTCCTTGATTTTGAAAATATGAAGTTATGGCTAAAATTCCGTTTTTCTACTGTTTTAAGTGTTGGGCGACAGTACTCAGTGCGTTCGCGTGAGCACTGACGCGTTCGCTAAGGGCAGCCTACTAGAGGACTTATGCGATCGCAGGATGAGTCATGCGTTAGGGAAGGCTTAGCCCTGCCCTGCCCTGCCTTCGCGTTCGCGTATAAGGGGTCGCGTTCGCATAGCTCTCCTAGGTTCCTGGCCAGCCCCCCCCCCCTTAAAATTGTGCGTTCGCGTTTGACCTGGTGCGTTCGCGTAGAGTAATTTCCCAATGCTCCATGTTCGCACCCCAGGTCTATGCGTTCGCATAGAGAAAATCCCATCCCCAGCCCCACTTACTCTTCGCGTTCGCATAGAAAAATTTTCCAAACACCAGAAACAACACCCTCACCAGATTTTCTAAGTCCAAAAACACTGAGACGCCTATCAGAAACTCACCCAAGCCCTCGGGCTCCAAACCAAACATGTACACAACCTTATAAACATCCTATGAACTTACTCGTGCAATCAAATCGCCAAAATAACATCTTAAGCAACGAATTTAGCATAAAAATCAAAGGAAAGTCTCAAGAATTTTCCAAGTTTCAAATTTCACAACTACGTGTCCGAATCACATCAAATGACCTCCGTTTCTTACCAAATTTTACAGGCATCACTCAAATATCATATTAAACCTCTAGCGGACTTCAGAACCAAAATACGGGCATGATACCATCAATTTTAAATATAATCAGATTTCCAAAAACTCTTATAATTTCAGTAAAACAATTTCATTCAAAAATTCATTTCTCGGGCTTTGGACCTCGGAATTCAATTCCGGGCATACGCCCAAGTTCCGTATTTTCCTACGGACCCTCCGGGACTGCCAAATCACGGGTCCGGGTCTGTTTACCCAAAATGTTTATCGAAGTCAACTTAAATTCAATTTTAAAGGTAAAATTAGCATTTTTCTCAATTTTTCACATAAAAGCTTTCCGGTTATACGCTCGGACTGCGCATGCAAAACGAGGTGAGATAAAAGGAGGTTTTCAAGGTCTCGAAACACAGTTTTGACTTATAAAATGAGAGATGCATTTTTGGGTCATCACATTCTCCACCTCTAAAACAAACGTTCGTCCTCGAACGGACATAGAAAAGTAATTGAATCGGGGAAAAGATGGGGATACCGGCCCCGCATATCGGACTCGGACTCCCAGATAGCTGCCTCGTCAGGCTGACCTCTGCATTGAACACGAACCAAAGGATAACTCTTCGATCTCAACTGACGAATTTAACGGTCTAATATGGCTACCGACTCCTCCTCATACGTCAAATCCTTGTCCAACTGGACACTGCTGAAGTCTAACACGGGCTGGATCACCGTGATACTTCCAAAGCATAGACACATGAAACTGGATGCACAACTGATAAATTTGGTGGCAACGCAAGTCTGTTAGCCACCTCTCCCACTCTATCAAGGATCTCAAAGGACCGATGTACTTAGGGATTAGCTTTCCCTTCTTCCCAAATCTCATCACGCCCTTCATGGGCGACACCGGAAGCAACACCCGCTC
This sequence comes from Nicotiana knightiana, assembly GCA_005239525.1. NCBI lineage: Eukaryota > Viridiplantae > Streptophyta > Magnoliopsida > Solanales > Solanaceae > Nicotiana > Nicotiana knightiana. The sequence continues at coordinate 1,672 of ML416953.1, read as the reverse complement.
TCCGACCATGAATGCCACATCACGAACTCTACGGCTGGCATAACTCTTCTGCCTGGACTGAGCTGTACGAAGTCTATCCTGAATGATCTTAACCTTATCCAAGGCATCCTGCACTAAGTCTCTACCCAACAACCGAGCCTCTCCCGGCTCAAACCACCCAATCGGCGACCGATACCGCCTACCATATAATGCCTCATAGGGAGCTATATGAATGCTCGACTGATAGCTGTTGTTGTAGGCAAACTCAGCTAATGGCAAGAACTGATCCCAAGAACCTCCAAAGTCAATGACACATGCTCGTAGCATATCCTCCAAAATCTAAATAGTACGCTCGGACTGTCAGTCCGTCTAAGGATGAAATGATGTGCTCAACTCAACCCTCATGCCCAACTCAGGCTAAACTGACCTCCAGAAATGCGAGGTAAACTGCGTACCTCGGTCAGAAATAATAGACACGGGCACTCCATGAAGACGAACAATCTCCATAATGTAGATCTCTGCCAATCTCTCCGAAGAATATGAAACTGCCACAGGGATGAAATGTGCTGACTTGGTCAACCTATCCAAAATAACCCATACTGCATCGAACTTACTCTGAGTATGTGGGAGCCCAACAACGAAATCCATGGTGATATGCTCCCACTTCCACTCAGGAATCTCAATCCGCTGAAGCAATCCACCAGGCCTCTGATGCTCGTACTTAACCTGCTGACAATTCAAACACCGAGCTACATATGCCACAATATCCTTCTTCACCCTCATCCACCAATAATGTTGCCGCAAATCCTAAACACCTTTGCGGCGCCCAGATAAATGGAGTACCGGGAGTATGGGCCTCCTCTAAAATAAACTCATGAAGTCTATCCACATTGGGCATACAAATATGGCCCTGCATTCGTAAAACCCCATTGTCACCAACTGTAACTTTCTTGGAACCACCATGCCGCACCGTGTCCCTAAGGACACACAAATGAGGATCATCATACTGCCGATCTCGAATACGATCAGATAATGAAGAGCGAGCAACTGTATAAGATAGAACACGGTTGGGCTCGGAAATATCCAATCTCATGAACCGATTGGCTAAAGCCTGAACATCTAAAGCAAGTTATCTCTCCCCAACCGGAATATATGCAAGACTACCCATACTGGGTGACTTCCTACTCAAAGCATCGACCAGCATATTGGCCTTCCCCGGATGATGTAGATGGTGATGTCATAGTCCTTCAACAGCTCCAACCATCTCCTTTGGCTCAAATTCAACTCTTTCTGCTTGAACAAATATTGCAAACTCTTATGATCGTGAACACCTCACATGACATGCCATACAGATAATGCCTCCAAATCTTCAGCGCGTGGACAATGGCTGCTAACTCCAAATCATGAACTGGATAATTCTTCTCGTGGATCTTCAATTGTCGCGAAGAATATGCAATAACCTTGCCATCCTGCATCAACACTGCACCAAGTCCAACACGAGATGCATCACAATACACAGTATATGGCCCTGAACCTGTGGGCAAAACCAACACCGGCTCCGTAGTCAAAGTTGTCTTGAGCTTCTGGAAGCTCGCCTCACACTCCTCTAACCACCGGAACTGGGCACCCTTTGTGAACAACTAATTTTTGACCACACTCAAATGTTATACTATTTTAATGTAAATATTCCTTT
>ML416951.1:3737-36392 GCA_005239525.1 Nicotiana knightiana | reverse complement strand
GGTCTATTTATATGGTTGGGACAAACCCTAACCGTGTAAGAGACTTCTATTCTCACTTGGAAATACTTAAAAACCTTTAAAACTCAGAGTTCACTGAAACAGGTACCTAGGCGTTTGAAGGGTAACGCCTGGATAACGCCCGGTACCCCCTGGCATTTGGAGGATAACGCCTGGCTAACGCTAGGAACCCCCTGGCGTTTGGAGGATAACGCCTGGCTAACGCCAGGTTTGTCCTGGGTCGCTCCTTTTCGACTCTTGAGCGTATTTCTCGACGTTTATGCTCTCATTTAGCTCGGCTTCCGTTTCCAATTCACCTACACATTAAATAAACCCCATTAGGCACATACGACATGTATTTTTATCATTAAAGCACATAAAATGCAAGGTATATAATGCTTAAATTCATGACTTCTAGCCACGCATCAACACCCCACACTTAGATCACCAAGGATTTCAAGAAATACCTAATGAGAGGAAAGGGTTCTTCAAGAGGTGGAAATTACAACAAAACAAGGGTTCCTGCAAAAATGACCAATGAGGACTGCTACAAGTGTGGGAGGACTGATCATCACATCAAGAACTGCCCTCAATGGGAAATTGAATGGAAGAAATAAAAGATCTGAACGAAGGAAGAGGAAGAAGCAACAGGTTCATCCCAAGAACAACAAAGGCTATGGTTGCTGCTTGGAGAGAAAGTTCAGATGAGGAATCAGATGATGAAGATGGAGATGAACAAGCACTTATGAAAATTGGAGAATCAGATGAGGAATCTCGGGAGGAATCTGAGGTAATTATAATTCATCTCAAAGACAAGATTAAGTTTTTGTCTAAAGAAAAACTCTCTGAAAAATTGCTAGATTTCATTGATGAATCTGAGGTTATAAATAAAGAAAAGGAACAGTTGTCTAAGTATTGTGTGATTTTAAAAGAAAAGTGTAAGAACCTGGAACTCAGAGTCAGTGAGACTGAAAATACTACACTGAAGAACCAGGTTCATACATTTGAAGCAAATATCCTTGAGTTAAAATCTGAAAATCTAATACTGAAATTAGGAATAAGTAAAAAGACACCTGATTTCACACAACTCACTCTAGAAGAAAATGTAAGTAAACTAAAAGATGAGTTGTATAAAAAGGGTGAGTAGGTAAGAGTGTTGAAGGAGGATCTAGGCAAGGTCAAGCATGAACTAGACAGAAATAGTAAGTGGAACAGGTCCTCTGATGCTTTTTCATGGCTACAGGAACATCATAGTAGTAATAAGAGAGGACTTGGATTTGGGAATTAGCAACCCAAGTGGGATCCCAAAAGCAAGTACCTCACTCTTCCTGAGAACAAGATTTGCACTCACTGTGGTAAAACTGGTCACTATAAAAGTGAATGTAGTGAAAAGGAAAGGGCCAGTCAAAAGAACAAAGATTTTGTTCAAGGGAAGAATTGGCGACCAAGTTGGTTTAAAAAGAATTTAATTCATCATTTTGCCTATAGAAAGGCACCCAAACTAGTTTGGGTTCCTAAGACTAAACCCTAATTTTCTTTTGTAAGTTCAAGTGAAGGGGAGCAGCCAAATATGGTACATGGATAGTGGCTGCTCAAAGAACATGACAGGAAGCAAGGACTAGTTCCTTTCACTTGAGGACCTCGAAGGAGGAAAAGTCTCCTTTGGAAATAGAAAGAAAGGTGGAATCATTGGGGTTGGTAAGGTAGGGAAGAATGTCTCTCATTCCATTGAGAATGTGTACTTGATAGACGGCCTGAAATACATTCTAATAAGTGTATCACAATTGTGTGATAGAGGTAACTTGGTAGCATTCACCTCTACTATATTTTTCATGATTAATCTTATCACTGACAAGATTGTTTTGCAGGGAAAAAGAGTGAACAATATATATATTATAGATCTGTCCACACTTTCAGAAAATGAACTAACTTGCTTAAGTGTGATGGTCAGTGATCCCCTCCTTTGGTATAAGAGACTTGGACATGCAAGTCTGAGTCAACTCAACAAATTAGTCTCCAAGGACTTGGTGATAGGACTGCCTAACATCAAGTTCAAGGAAGACAAAGTTTGTGAGGTTTGTGCAAGGGGGAAGCAGGTAAGATCCTCTTTTAAATGCAAGAGAGTGGTAAGTACCACCAGAACAATGGAACTGGTTCATATCGATCTCTGTGGTCCAATGAGAACATTAAGCAGTGGTGGTAAAAGATATGTGATGGTGCTTGTTGATTATTACTCTAGATTTACCTGGACATTATTTTTAACATCTAAATATGAAGCATTGACATGTTCACTTCTTTTGTTAGAAAAACCCAGAAACAACTAGGTAATCAACTTACATCAATTAGGTCTGATCATGGCACTGAATTTGAAAATGCTAAATTTCCTGAATTTTGTGATGAGCATGGCATAGATTAATTTTTCTACTCCTAGAACTCCTCAACAAAATGGAGTAGCTAAAAGAAAGAATAGTACACTTGAAGATATGGCTAGGACTATGCTTCTTTCTAGTAAACTGCCCCATAACTTCTGGGCAGAAGTTGTAAATACTGCATGCTATATCATAAATAGGTGCATGACAAGACCTCTTGTAGAGAAGAATCCCTATGAGTTACTTAAGGGGAGAAAACCAAATATATCACATACTAGGGCTTTTGGTTGCAAGTGCTTTGTGCACAACAATGGTAAATACTCCTTCGGTAAGTTTGATCCCAGAAGTAATGAGGGAGTATTCTTGGGATATTCTTCACATAGTAAACCTTATAAAGTCTATCACAAAAGAACTATATGTGTTGAAGAAAGTGTTCATGTGGTTTTTTATGAAACTAACATTCTTTCTGAGAGACAGGAACATGATAATGAAGCAATTGGGCTGGTTAGAAACTTAAATGAAACCACAGCCCAGACTGAAGCTACACTGGAGGAAGGAACAGGTGATGGAACAGGTTCATCTATCCCGGGCAACATGACAGGGGAATAGAACAAAGAGGAAATAATTCTCAAACTTCAGTGGAGCCTGTCCCTGAACCCGTTCCACAACAACAAAACATTGAAGGAACATCAAGGAGTATCCAATTGGTTGTGAAACCCTACAGATATCTAAGTTCTCATCCTATTGAGAACATCATTACTGATCCAGCCTCTGGAATTAAAACCAGATCTTCTTTAAAGAATCTTTGTGTTTTTGATGCTTTCTTATCTCTTATTGAACCTAAAAATATTGTTGAGGCTTTGCAGGATGCAGACTGGGTAAATACAATGCAAAATGAACTCAACCAATTTGAAAGAAGTCAAGTTTGGCATCTGGAACCAAGACCCTTGGATAGATTAGTAATTGGCACTAAGTGGGTCTTTAGAAACAAACTTGATGAAGATGGAACAGTTACAAGAAACAAGGCAAGATTAGCGGTTCAAGGATATAGTCAGGAGGAAGGCATAGACTATGATGGAACTTTTGCTCCAGTGGCAAGGTTGAAAGATATAAAACTCCTCATAGCCTTTGCTGCTTACATGGAATTCACCCTTCACCAAATGGATGTCAATAGTTCCTTCCTAAATGGCTATCAAAATAAAGAAGTGTTTGTCAAGCAACCTCCGGGGTTTGAGAACAAGGAAAATCCTGATCATGTGTACAAACTTGACAAAGCACTTTATGGTCTCAAGCAAGCTCCAAGAGCATGGTATGAAAGATTATCAAAGTTTTTTCTTGAGAATGACTACAAGAGAGGTAAAATTGACAGCACTTTGTTCTTGAACGAAAAAGGTAAAGATCTCTTGGTAGTTCAGATATATGTAGATGATATAATCTTTGGAGCAACTACTGATAAGCTAAGTAAAGAATTTGCTAAACAATGGGGAGTGAATTTGAAATGAGCATGACGGGTGAGCTTAATTTCTTTTTATGTTTACAAATTAAACAAAATTCAAATGGAACTATGATCCATCAGCAGAAGTATGTAAAAGAGTTGCTTAAAAGGTTTAAAATAAGATTCCAAAGAAATCGACACTCCTATTGCAACTTCCACAAAGTTGGATATAGATGAACCTGGTTCATCTGTTGATCAGAAGTTGTATAGGGAAATGATTTGTTCATTATTGTATCTCGCTGCTAGTAGAACTGACATTGTTTTCAGTGTAGGCCTTTGTGCAAGATTTCAGGCAAATCCAAAGGAATCCCACTTGACTGTTGTCAAAAGAATCTTGAGATACCTAAAAGGCACCACTGATCTTTGTCTCTGGTGCCCAAAAGGTAGTAATTTTAATCTTGTGGGATATGCTGATGATGACTATGCATGTTTTCTTGTGGATAGAAAGAACACCTCAGGTATGGAACATTTTCTTGGCTCATGTCTTGTGTCTTGGACCACCAAAAAGCAAAACTATGTGGCCTTATCTACTGCTGAAGCTAAGTATGTTGTTGCTGCCTCATGTTGTGCTCAATTATTGTGGATTAAACAACAATTGATGGACTTTGGAATCGATGTTGGTTGTATCCCTATCTTTTGTGATAACACTAGTGCAATTAGTATGACTAAGAACCCCGTTCATCACAAGATACCTAAGCACATAGATATTAGACATCACTTTTAAGGGATAATTATGAAAAGGGATTGATCACTGTAGAGTTATGTGCTACTAATAAAAGATTGCTGACATCTTTACAAAAGCACTGAGTAGAGAGCACTTTGAAAGGAACGGGTTAGAATTAGGGATGATTAAGATAACCTAGTGGAACCAGTTCAGAATGTACATAAAAAAAATTGAAAAAAACTACTTTTTTTTGTTAGAAAATCTGGAATTTGTGTAAATAACTAGATTAATATTTGCTCAGTCTCATACTGTAAATAGTATACTCATGTGCCATGTGTTAATATGACTTATTGGTCTCTAATGAAATTTTCTCTATCTTGGCAAATTGAGACATGATCAAGAGGATTCTTAGTGAAGAACCTGGTTCATCTGAATAGTGAGGTATGTTTTCTACACTCTGCACAATTTGAATTTAAATCATGAGGATGATTAGACTTCTATTTGACTACAAAAAGCTGTCGTTGTGTATTAATTGCTCTCCTCCTTTAAATCCCTCATCATCATCCCTGCAAATCCCTCATAACTTCTGAAAACCGTCAAAACTCTCTCTTCTCTTTGCCTTCAAATTTCATTCAAGTCATCCCCTCCCTTACAGTACCATACTCAAAATTACTAAACTCAGCGATAATCTCGGTACTCCCCCTCTACCTACCCCTTCCTCTTCTTCCACTACCTCTGAACCCAGCACTACCCCTCAACCTAGGAGAAGACGAGTAAAACTGCTTGCTAGGAAAAATGTAGCTAGAGGAGAATTTCAAGAAAATTAAATGCCCAGCTTTAAGCAAGCCAAGCCCAAGACTCCCGAAATTCGGATGACTTTTTCAAGTCGGCGACTGAGGGGGAAGAAACTGTGTCTTCCGATTCTGAACAGGTTACATCTGGGATCATCTCTAATGTTGCTGAAAATCTAGAAAACATGTTCATACTGGTTGGGTTTGTGGTGGATGTGAAAATGCCTGAGACAAAAAGGAGAGTGAGGGAGTACGGAGTGATGATAGGGGAAAAGGGAAAGAAGTGGTTGATTCTTCACCCACTTCTGAGACTGTTAGAATGACTATCTATGGAGCTGAGCCAGAAAAGGTGGACGAAAGTAGCAAGAACGCAGGAGGTAGTGGATCGGGAGAAGCCGCTGAAGGGCTAGTGAATCTTGAAAGCAAGCAGATAAACATGGTTCATCTGTTGAGGAAACACTTGCTGATCTCTTGAAAAAGATAGGCAGAAAGAGCCAACAAGAAAAGGAAGGCTTCTCCTTTTGAGACTTCTGAAAATCCTCTCCCAAGAGGAAGAACTACAAGGAGCAAGTTAAGGCAAAGTGAGGAGGAGTTGCAGAGAGCTTTAGAGGAGAGTAAGAAGAAAAAAGTGGAGAAGGGGAAAGAAAAAGTGGTTGATCCTGTTAAGGCTGTTGAAGTGGATGAGATGGACCTGGTCCATCAAAGTGAAAATGTGACAGTTGAGGTAGAGGTTCAGACCCCTAAGCCTAAGAAAGCCAAGACTTCCTCAAGGAAGTCTTCATCTGTTTCTAAGTCTGTTGAACCCTCTATCTTGGCTAAATGAACCGGGTCTGCAGTGAAAACCAAGAAAATGAAAATTACTGAAGATGAAGAATGGAGTGGTGAAGAGGAGGATGAGTCTGATGATGAAAAGGATAAGCTGGCCAAGTTTGGCAAATGAACAATCTTGAAGGGGAGACTTTTGAAGGACTTGGAGGAAGAAGGGATGATCCTGCTGCTTGAGAAACTTGAGGTACAGGGGTGGAAGGACATGGTCCTTTAGTTAGATGGAATACTGGAAAGGAATGAGATTGTGGAATTCATGGCCAATGCTGAGGTAAAGGATAGCAGAGTCACTAGCCTGGTGAAAGGAGTTCAAACTTATTTTGATGCTAAGGAGCTGAGTGAAATCCTTGGTATACCCTCTGAAGGTTATAATGACTATACAAGACAAAATGGCCAAGTCTGGATTCTCTTCTAACTGCCATGGTTATCATTACGAAATTTTGTGATAATGAAGAAAAAAGTGAGCCCAAGGCTGTTTATAAGAGTGAAATGAAGCCACCCCACAATGTGCTATTTGAATTCATCAACAAGTGTGTGCTGCCTAGGCAGGAAAGGAGGCATATTGCCAACTACATGGACTTGGTCTTGATGGAATGTCTGGATAGTGGGAGGCTGATTAACTGTCCTGGGTTCATCATTTAGCTTTTTAGACGGGGTTATCAACGGCTCCAAAGCCCATGCCATTCCCTATGGCTTCATTATCACTATTGTTCTTGCTCATTATAAGGTGCCACTAAAGAAGTCAGAGATGGCCACAAGAGAAGACCAATTTGGGATCAATACTCTTCTTTCTTGTGATTATGAGACCCATGCCACTCCAAATGAACCTAGTTCATCTAAAAGGACACCTGTTAACAGCAACATCAGAGCCCTAGTGCAGGAGAGTGGGGAAAAGGATGCTGAGATAGCAAGGCTGAAGACTCGTTTGTCTGAGGTAGAATCTGAGAGAGATGCTCTCAGAACTGAGCTCACAAAGGAAAGGGAGAAGAATGAGGGAATTCTTCAAGACATGTTGCATCTTCTCCAAACCAAAACCCAAGCCCCCAGTTCTTCCAAGCCTTAATTTCCTAGCCTGCCTAGAACTTTTAGTGACCTGGATTCAGGATGTTTTCTTTTTGTTGCTCATGTTTTAACTATTTTTGTTTCATTTTGTGGATTGTGGCATAATCATATTCTCTAACAATGAAGTTTGCTGCTTTTGTTCTTATTCATTGTCTATATTTCTTTGATAGTTTGAATTCTTAGTTGATTATTGATGATTAATCTATGAATGCATTTGCAGTTTCCCAAGTGACCATGAGTGATTTTTAACTATCTGGGATTCACACATCTTTTTGCAAATTTTCGATAATGCCAAAAGGGGGAAAATAGTTATGCTCTGAACAATGATATTTATAACCTAATGACCCTGGTTTTTCATGATAAGTTCTTAATACTCTAATATGTGTCAATGTTTGATTAAGTCGAAACAAGCTTATGGACGCAACGCACAAAGTTTGTCATCATCAAAAGGAGGAATTTGTTGGCCCAAGAAAGAGAATAGTTTTGAAGATTGACAAAGGAACTCATAGATGAATCAGGTCCATCACTGGTAGACATATACACAGGAAGAGTCAAGGCACGTGAGATGCACATGCAGGAGATAAACGAATTCTTGTAGAATAGAGATATCTCCTGATCGAAAAGATTGTAAAAACGATAAGGAGAAAGACTCCTTAGTCATAGAGAACATTATCCAAAATAAGGAGGGATTTAAGAGTTGAAATTGACTAGAACTCTTCCAACAAGGAAGAGTAGCATTAGGATTCTAGTTAATTCTTTAACTACTAACCCTATATATTGCAGAATGTTTTGATTGTACAGGTACGCACAAAAAGCAGAAGTTAAACGTGAATTGAGAACAAAATAGCAAGGCAATTTTGCAAGCAGTTCGTGTGAGATTTAACTGTGCAAAACTGAAGCTACTTGAACCAGCTAGAAGACCAGTTCCAAGTGTTTGTCTTTTAGTCTATTTTATTTGTAGTAGGTGGTTTTATCTTGTACCTTTCAATTTTATCTAGAATCATTTGTAATAGGTACTTTGTGTTTTCAAGTTAGAGTTAACTTGAAATTATCGCAAACAGTTAGAGTCTGGTTTGCTACAAGGGATTAGAGGTAGTCCTAGGTTTACAAAAGAGTTTTTGTAAATGCAGTTTTGGCTCACTGATTTTAGAAGTAGTTGTAACTTTTTGCATATTAATTAAGTAATTCTTCTTTCTTTTCTCTGATTGATTTATTCTTTTAATTTTCATGCATTGAAATTCCTATTATTCTTTTGTTATCATAAAATTTTATATGATTAAATGAAATGCGCATATTAAAACTAGTAGTAGTGAATGATGTAGCATATAGCCAATGGATTCAACTGATCCCAGCATTTTCGATAGGGAGTAAAGAATATAGATATAGATGTAAGAAAATTACTATATAACTAGTATTAGATTTGAACTTATAATTCCAAAAGTATAATGGATACAATAGTAGAACTAACGGTTGAATCCCTAAAATTTATATTCTGGATCCACCGGTTCGTAATAGTTCGCCCATCCTCCTAAATTCCTGGATCCGTTTCTGCCTCCAATCACCTTCATTGCTAGTCACCATCACCATCCACTACTGTTGAGTCTCACATTGGATGAGGATGGGGGATTTGGTCTGCTTATATGGTTTAGGCAATCCTCATCTATTTAGCTTGCTTTTGGGGTTGAATTAGGTTTAATGTCCATTTCTTTATCATATGGTATCAGAGCTAGCCCAGTTCGATTCCTTATTTATTTATTTATTTTGCTAATGAAAGAAGCTTTTATTAAATAGCACAAATGAAAGTTATTACATGATGGTAACTGAACGTATAGTCCCAGTTTCGTAGAGGTCTTCCTTTAGTTCATTAAGGATAAAGTAGGTGGGTATACAAAAGTCAAAACATTGTTTCCCATGGTTGGACTCTGTCTTTCCCATAGCAGGCCAGTTTATCTGCTGCAACATTTGCTTCACTAAAGATGTGGCACACTTGTGGGCTGCCCAACTTCTCCATTATTTTCCTGCAATCCATTAACATATGTGATAAAGATAGATTATTAGACTATAATAGTTGAATCATTACCTGTGAATCAGTTTCCACAATAAGGGGAACTAAGTTGTTACTGAGTGCCAGCCTTAGACCATTGTAAAAGGACATACTTTCCATATGAATGGCAGAGTGTGCGTAGTTGTAATTTGCATAGCCAATGATCCAATCACCATTGTGGTTTCGAATAAGTCCACCCCCTGTATTACTACTTTCTTCATAAGCACCGTCCGTATTTAACTTGAAGAACCCATTTGGAGGTGGTTGCCATGGAATTGATTTCTTTTCATAAGAATTTTTTGTGTGGTGATTATGAACTACGTGAAGGTACTCCATATCTTGAAAAGTTATGTTTGTATGTGTTAGTGGAGCAGTAGAGTCTCGGAAAAGGATTTGGTTTCTATTTTTCCAGATCGACCATAGAATAATAATAGTTAAGATGGATAATGGGGCATTTTTATTATTAGCAACAGTCCATTGAGTTGGTCTGGCACAGAGAGCGAGGATTGTAGGTTTCAATTGGTTTGGAGGGATATGTATGTTGAAATGATCCCATAAGACTTTGGATTTTGGGCATGTTATAAATAAGTGATCAATTATTTCAGTAGTGTTTGGGCATGAAGCACATGTCTTTAATCAAAGAATGTTTCGATTGAATAAGTTTTCCGCTGTAGGTAATTTGTTATTGAAGAGTAGCCACATGAAGAACTTTATTTTATTCAAAGCATGGGTTTTCCACACCCGTTGATGGGAGGGAGAAATGGGAAGGTTAAAATTATTAGAGTCTTGTAAATACATATGGTATGCTGATTTTGTAGAGAATAAACCTGAGGTTATATTTTTCCAAAAGAAAGAGTCATTTTTGGGTTCTAAATCTTTAATATAAGTATTATCAATTAGGCGTATAATATTTATGGGAATGTCCATGGATAGTTTCGAAAGATCTCACTTATTATTGGTGAGGATACTTTTGACAGTTTTTGTTATATCTAGTTCTGTGAGGGGATCATTTATAAGAGATCTTAGGGAGTCATTAGACCCAACAATTATCTTCCCAAAGCTTAATACTGGAGCCATTGCCAATATTCCAAGAAACCCCTTTACGAAATGTTGAAATATTTTTGATAATGCTTTTCCAGATGTAGGAGTCGGATGGATTCATTTTAAAATCTTTTTGAGGATAGCATGATTGATATTTTCCTTTTAAAACTCTAACCCAAAGTTGGTATTGATTTGTAATAAAATGCCAAGTCAGTCTAGAAAAGAGAGCTGAATTTTTTGTTTGCACTGGAACCCCAAAGGAAGTTCCATTGAATACAGTCAATTTTTTCTATATAATTTTTTGATAATAAATTTATTTGCATTGCGTAACTAGGGATGGTTGCAATTATGTTGTTATGAGTGCAGTATGCCCTACAAGGGATTGCAGTTTTGCCTTCCATCCTTGTAGAGGTTATTCATATGATCGAAAATATATTGCTTTTTGGATGGTGATTAGTGATGGGTAGACCTAAGTAGTTACAAAACTTTGTCGAGGGGGTTGTGTTGAGTGAGGTTGCGATACTTTGTTGGATGTTCAGGGGCACATTTTTGGAGAAGTAAATTTTTTGACCCGAGGCAGTTGAAAGACTATTGAAAATATTAGTAATAGTAGAAGTATTTTTAGTGTCAGCTCTTGCAAAAAGTACTAAATCATCGGCAAATAGTAGATGTGATATCTCTATTGATACACTACCAATTCTCAAGTTTTGGTTAATAGCTTGATTTATAAAACGTGACAAGGATTCATGCAAATAATGAATAGATAAGGGGATAAGGGGTGACCTTGCCTAATTACGCAACTTGGGTTAAATGAGTTGGATGGTTTGCTCCTTATTTTGACCGATGTTGGTCCCCCATATTATATTACATGTGCACGCTTCAATTGTCATACCTACGCGTGTGAGGGGGTGTTGAGGCCCACATATTATATTGTCCATGCTCCAATTGGCAGGCTTAGGTGTGCTAGGGGGTGTTGAGTCCTCCATCAGATGAGAATAGGGGGAGCGGGAAATCTCACCTCATAAACTGCCTTTTATGATTGAGTTAGCCTCAAGGTCCATACCGCTTGTATCACCTTTGGTGATAAAGGTGCAGGTTGATGATGATGGCTGGCGATGATGATGGTTTGTCGATGGTAATTGTGCGAGGTTGGTGGTGGCAGTGGAGGTGATTGGCGGTGTTTGTTGTATATTAGAAGTTGGTGGTGGTGGTGTGTAGGTTTTATAAATAGAGTAGTGGCAATAAGTCATATTAGAAGTAGGTGGTGATGGTGTGGTGGTGATTGACGATGATGATGGTTTGTCGATGGTAATTTAAGTGAACGTCTTAATGACTTGAAGTATTATACAAAATCTGAATGATTTATATATAAAGATTTCAAGAGCAAATAAATGGTTGCAAAGAGGGAAAAATTAATAAATGGACTGCAACATGAATGATTCAGATTCAAACCTTCATTAAATGAAAAACAAGCCCTTATTAAGCTATAAATGATGTATTTCACTTCTAGAAAGAAGTACTTCAATTCTTAGTCCTTCGCTTGGCTTAATCTAGTAGTCTCCATCGTCCCTTTGCCTAAGCATAAAGGAGAATTTGCAAAATTTGGTGCACAAATATCCCATGTTTTCTTTCCTCAATATGGATGGAAGTGCCATGGTGAAATTAAAATTACTGGACTGTTATCCTAAGAGGAAATACATATATTTAATCTTTTGTTGGGCACCATAATATAAGATAATGCAAAGATAAGTTTAGTGTTAAGATGGGAATGGCAAGGAATGGACCTGAACAACTAGGTGCATCTTTTGTTATATTAGTAACTTATGGAAAGATAACCTTTATAGACATACATGTTTGTTGTATTCAATATTATATATGTCACAACGTGCAATTATCACATCATGTTACTAAATGTCGACAGTTATATGGTTCATTGGACATTACCAATTAAACAAAATATTATTTGGATTACTATTTTGTTTGAATTTTAAAACTTTTCGGCAAGATCTTCCAATATCTAAAAATACGTTTGTTTGGTTCTCATACTGATTTAGTTTTCTGGATACAAGCCAAAATATTTCTCCAAAAAGGTTGCTACTAAACTATACAAGTCATGAACATTTTACCGCTAATATATACGTTAGATCAAAGTCTTAATAATGAAAAATAGTATATCTTTGCTTGCAGGAACACAGGAGCAAAGGAAAGGAAGGAGTAAAGAAAATAAGAAAAAAGTCCTCTAAGATCTGACAGTCTGTACGAAGGAAGAAAATAAAGGAAGGACCAAAATCAGAGGAGATTGAGATTGCTTAGAATCCGCTTGATATATCTATCAACGCACTAAAGATCTGCTTATTAAAGGAAAGTTGTTGAATCTCAAAATCAAGAAATCTATTTTAGGCTGTTTGAATGAAAGAAGGATCTGCTCAACGATTGAAAGCTCTATTAAGACCACCAGCCAAGACAAATCAAAGGAAGCTCTACACTTATTCTTGAAAAGAATCATTCTACGATTCATTCTAAGGATCAATTCTCTTGTGTCTGTAATCTCTCAAGATATATCACAATCAAGAATCAAAGCAAAGCCCTCGAAGTGTATATATACAGTGAGTGTTAGAATATTGTATTTGTAAAATAATTATGGATATGAACACAACGTATAAAAATGTAGAAGAAGTAGAAATTAATCGGAGCCCGCTGAATTCGCAGTGTTTCCTTAAGGAACTTAATTCCCTCCTAGTACCCCAGGTTGTGGATTATTTTCTCCAAGGATATAACGGATTACACACTGGTGTAGTGGTACTACAAACCCCAGTGTTTCAACGAATATAAATGGCGGCAGCAAATCACACTTATTGTTGCTTTGTTGTAGTTAAAACAATGCAGAAAGGAAGAGGAGAATTCAGAAATTTCTTAAGGAAAACCTAAGGGAAGGGTCTACTATTTCGCCAACATGTTGAGTTTAAACGAAGAGGTGCAACTCTTCAGAAGGTCTGTCATGACTGTTCACATAAAACGGCAATAACGCAAATGGCTATTTATGCAAAATAAAACGAAAATTCAAAACACTGAGGAAAATTAATTTTCCGTTCCAAAAACGGATAATTTGGATTCAATAATATTACGTTGATCTTTAAAATTAATAAATGAATTTTGTTCAAAATTAATAAATAATTTTTTTTCAAAATCAATCAATCAATCGATCATTTGACCAAATCCGAAGTCGAAGCCGAGCGACGACGAAGACAATGGCCCGAGGCTTGCCTTCTTCTTAACACTTTAAGAGCTAGAAGAAGAGCAGTTGTATATATACCCATCAAAAGTCCTTTCCTCCTCCAATATGGACAATGTCCCTTTGTTAAGGAGGAAAAATTAAATTCTGTTCACCCTCTTTTAAGCTAAAATAAGCTTAAAACCCCAACAATTCCTCACATGAATGGGTAATGGCTATATCACGAAAATATACATGAAAAACTGTGTGATTCACAAGCAAAGATTAATTCCATCTGGATAAGTAGGTTTTCCTTTGAACTTTCCGTAGTGAATTTATGTCGGATATACTCGGTCAATCGATAGATTTGATATCTTTGAACCGTCGAACTTTGGTGTATACCTAGACAACCATAAGTCATACAATCAACCCTTAACCGTTTTTAGTTCTCATTGTCGTGTTTGTTTCAGCCATGAACACCACCTGGTTTCATAAGTGCGTAGAGAACTGACCTTACAAAATTCTCCTTGAAGCGGCTAACACTTCACACTTACATAGGTGATGCCTAGACGTGTCATCCCTAAGATACACTATTTGATATACCCCGTATCAAATTTAGAAACCATTAAAAAGCCTTAATGTTTTATCCTTGGTACTGAACATTGTCTCAGCACGAGAATGGACCAAAATAGTTGACAATGTTGAACCGTCATGAATGACTTTGTTTGATCTCCTTGAACCTAGATCTTGGGATCTCCAGTCTTCTAGGTAGAGTTATCGCCTCAATGACTTGTCCTCGGCCATAATCTCATTCCCCTCGATGATTTCTCAACTACCTCTCTAGTTAGGCATTTCTAAAGTGGATCCACCATATTATCACTTTACTTTACATAGTCAATCGTCATAATTCCTCTAAAGAGTAATTTCCCAACGTTTTATGTATTCGTCGAATATGACGAGATTTACTGTTATACATAACGCTCCCAGCCCTTCCAATTGCCGCTTGACTATCACAATGTATACATATTGGGGCCAACGGTTTGCGCAAAAATGGAATATCTTCCAAAATATTTCGGAGCCATTCAGCTTCTTCACCGGCTTTATCTAAGGCTATAAACTCAGCCTCCATTGTAGATCTAGCAATACATGTTTGTTTGGACGACTTCCAAGATACCACTCCTCCACCAATAGTGAATACATATCCACTTGTGGACTTAGAATACATATTCATCTTATGGACGTAATTCTTGTAGCCGGAGAGTATGTATCAAAATATTCAAGACCTTCTCGTTGTCTATACCATTTGACCACAAGTCTTGCCTTATATTATCAATATTGCCATCATCTTTCATTTTCTCTTAAAAATCCATTTAGAACCCGACGGTTTATTTCCAGGAGGAAGATCAACAAATTATCATGTATGGTTGTTCAATATGGATTGTATTCACTATTGACTGCCTCTTTCCAAAATAATGATTCCGAAGAATACATCGCTTTTTTAAATGTTCGAGGCTCATTTTTCAATAATAAAGTCACAAAATCTGGTCCAAATGAAGTAAACGTTCTTTGACGTTTACTACGTCTTGGATCCTTCTAAATTAAACGTATTTTCTTTTGTTTCTTCCCGAGGTCGTTTAGATCCTTCACCAATTGACTCACATTCCTTTTTATATGGCTATATATTTTCGAAGAACTCAGCATTATCTGATTCTATAACCGTATTATTATAAATGTCGAGATTTTCTGATTTATGAACCAGAAATCAATATGCTTTACTATTGGTCACATATCTTATGAAAACACAAGCAACAATTTTTGGTCCTATTTTTACCCTTTTGGGTTTAGGAATTTGTACTTTGCCAAACACCCCCAGACTTAAAAATAATTCAAGTTTGGCTTCCTTCCTTTTCATTTTTCATATGGAATAGATTGCATTTTTCTATGGGGTACTCGATTTAGTATCCGGTTAGTCGTAAGAATGGCTTCCCCCCACAAGTTCTATGGCAATCACAACTTATCAACAATACGTTCATCATCTCCTTTAATGAACGATTATTTTTTTCTCAATCCCATTGGATTGGGGCGTGTAAGGGGCCATTATTTGATGAATAATTCTATATTCTAAACATATTTCTTCAAAAAGAGATTCATATTCATCACCCTTATCACTTCTTATCATTTTGATTTTCTTGTTAAGTTGTGTTTCAACTTCAGTTTTGTATTTCTTGAATGCATCTATTGCTTCATCTTTACTATTAAGTAAGTAAACATAGCAATATCGAGTATTGTCGTCAATAAAAGTTATGAAATACTTCTTTCCACCGCGAGATAATATTGACTTCATGTCGCCAATATCTGTGTGAATTAAGTCTAAAGGATTTGAATTCCTCTCAACTAATTTATAAAGATGTTTAACATATCTAGATTCCACACATATTTGACATTTTGATTTGTCGCGTTTAAACTTAGGCAATACTTCCAAATTAATCATTTTTCGCAAGGTCTTATAATTGACATATCCCAAATGTATATGCCATAAATCCTTTGACTCAAGTAAATAAGAAGAAGCAGAAGTTTTATTATTCTCAACGACCATTACTCTCAGCTTGAAAAGGCCCTCAGTGAGGTAACCTTTTCCAACAAACATCTCATTCTTACTTATTACAACCTTATCAGATACAAAAATGTACTTAAACCCGTTCTTAACGAGAAGTGCAGTAGAGACTAAGTTCTTCCTAATCTCGGGAACATGAAGGACATTGTTCAGAGTCACCACCTTGCTTGAAATCATTTTCAGAAATATTTTACCACATCCTTCAATTTTGGCTGTTGCAGAATTTCCCATAGAAAGCGTCTCTTCGGGTCTAACGGGATAATATGTAGCAAATGCTTCTCTAACAGCACAAACATGGCGAGTGGCTCCAGAATCAATTCACCACTCCTTTGGATTTCCCACCGGTTACATTCAGAAAGCATAGCACACAAGTCATCAAAATCTTCGTGCTTTTCAACCATGTTTGCTTAACCCTTCTTCTTGTCTTTCCTTGGAGAACAACAATCTGCAGATTTGTGCCCAGATTTCCCACAGTTGTAGCAATTTCCTTTGAACCGCTTCTTGCTTGGGTTGCTTTTTGGTCCAGAAGCCTTCTTCATCTTTCTATTATTTTGAGGAGCATCCTCAACAATGTTTGCTCCCATTATTGTTGAGTTTCCACGACCTTTCTTTTCAGCAGCTTTGTTGTCATCTTCGATTCTCAACCGTACAATGAGATCTTAAGCGGCATCTCCTCGCGTTTGTGTTTCAAGTAATTTTTGAAGTCCTTCCACAAAGGAGGCAACTTCTCAATCATCGCTGCTACTTGGAATGCTTCATTGATGACAAGACCTTCAATGAAAATTTTGTTAATAATAATATAATTAATACTTTTAACATAAGTATTAATTCGACTTATACCTTCGGCAAGGAGATCGTGAATAATCACTTGCAATTCCCGGACTTGGGTAATAACAGACTTGTTATCTACCATTTTGTAGTCCAAAAATTTAGCGTCAACAAATTTCTTCAAACCAGCATCCTTAGTTTTGTATCTCTTTTCAAGCATAATCCACAGTTCTTTTGACGTTTTCATAGTACTATAGACGTTATACAAATCGTCCTCCAGTCCGCTAAGAATGTAATTCTTGCAAAAAAAATCAGAATGCTTCCATGCCTCAATCACGAGAAAGAATTCATTATCGGAGTCAAGTAAAAGAACATCTTCTACTGCCACCGCTTGAAATCGATTCCGAAAAAAATTTCGGGCTTTTCTGCCGGTGCCAATGTCGGAGTTGTTCGTCTTGTCGATGCATTGGCAGTCCCCATAGGAACAGCCTGGTTTCCGTTCTCATTCATCATTTCTGTAAAAGAATGACACAAACAAGCATTTAATTAATGGCGAAGTTTTTCTTCAAATCGAATAAAACTAAAGTAGAAAATCACGTAGATTTTAATCTCCAACGGAGTAGAAAATCGCTAGATTTTAATCTCCGAATAAAAGATAGTAAACCAAAACAGAATATACGTTAAAGTAAACAAATGAAAGAAAACCGCGAAGGCTTTAACTCAGAAACAGGAGTGGAAAACCACGAAGAGGTCTGCTATTTATAGCCAACATGTTGAGCTTAAACGAAGAGGTTTAACTCTTCAAAAGGTTTGTCATGACTGTTCACGTAAAGCGGCCATAACATAAATGGCTATTTACGCAAAATATAACAGAAATCCAAAACGCGGAGGAAAATTAATTTTTCGTTATAAAAATGGATAACTTGGATTAAATAATATTACGTTGATATTTAATATTAACAAATAAATTTGGTCCAAAAAAATAATCAATCAATCATTTGACCAAATCCGAAGCCGAAGCCGGGCGAGCGACTACGACGGCGCGAGGCTTGCCTTCTTCTTAACTCTTTAAGAGCTAGAAGGAGAGCAATTGTATATATATCCATCAAAAGTCCTTTCCTCCTCCAATATGTGACAATGTCCCTTGTCAAGGAGGGAAAATCAAATTTTTAATTTTCCCTCAAATTTTCATTCACTCTCTTTTAAGCTAAAATAAGCTTTAAACCCCAACAGTGAGACGTCCAGGCGAATAAATATACTTTGATCGAACCAACTTCATGCTCTTTGTTCTACTCTAAACAAGCATTAATCTTAGTGTGATTTACTATATAACTAGTAGAGAGAAGAAAGAGAAAAAATATTGGTGAAGCATTGAATCAAAATTACAACGAGTTTACTTAGAACCAAAAAGGCAGTTGGTGTTCATGATAACATCAACAAACTTGTACGAAGTTTTTCAAAGAGCTTTGGAGAGAGAACCATCTTGCAATCCAGGGGAATTGGAGTAGGATTCATATTGAATCCGAACCAATATAAAAATACTTGGTGTCATTTAAATTCTGCATTTTACATTCTGTCTTTGGCTTTTACCTCGCATCTATTTCTAGTCGATTAATTGTTAAACCAGTCAACTACTTAGCTATAAAAAAAATCGATAATTCACCCATTCCTCTAGCACTTTCAATATATGCCTTTAAGTCCGCCTTGTACTAGTTGAGTCCGCCTTGTATGCTTTTCAATGGTCATTGGTATGAAGTAGGAAAATATTTTTCTCCCAAATATGTCCTAGAAGCCCCTTACACATAAACTTTGCGGGTGATCCTTTATTGATATTTATTCTCGTCTGAAGTGAGTTTAATACCTCCTCAAGAATACAGAACCAATCTTGCAGCGGGAAGTGCCAGCTGCAAGGTATTTGTGTGCAAATTCTCGCTATGTGCGAGCATCGTCGCTGGTGCTTTCGATGAATTTGGCTTAACTTACTAACTGTGGTACAAATTTTATATTTATTCTATGAAATTTATTGAATATGTATAAATTATTAAATTAGAACCTAACAACTTAAAAGAATTAAAATTTAAATCTATAAATTTTAAATCCGAGCTCGTGCACGACTCAAGAATGACATAGGCACGGATGCACTTATCAATTACTAAAGTTAAATGAAAGAAAGGGTTGTCCTTGAAATTAGATGCAGTTAATTAAAAGGCTTGCCAGAATGCTATGGGCGGCGCTGCAACCAACTTGCCATGGCGCATAAGTCATAACTGGAATTGCACTCATTATATTCTATTTTATGAATGGCAAATTAAATTGCAGGTAATTTTCATGACATATGATGGCAACTTGCGACTAGTTAGAACAAAAAGTAAAAGACGCACTTAACACTTTATTATTATAAGAAAGAAAAGGAAGACAAGTAACATTTTGTGCCTTTGTGTGATGATAATTTAGACGAATTATCAGAGTAGTAATGAAGTTCTTGATAACTAAATCACGTACATCCAAGTACGGAGGGCCATATTGGAGTGTAGGACCACAGAAGTAGTGAAGAACCAAAAGAAATGACCTTCTATGACTGTAAGAGTGGTTACAAGAAATAAAATAAAACTGTAGCAAGATTATTTAATTTCAATCCAATAAGAAATAGTCATGAGATATGTGCCAAGTAAGAAAAACACACCAACTTATGATTAATTGCTAACGATATGAAGTTGTAGATATGTGAAGATATAAACCAGAAGACCTAATTAAATTAACGATTCGATCGAGTACGGTCTAATATCTCGATTATTATTTCTCAAAAGAGAACAGTGAAAACTGATTTTGAAATATATACTTCTGGTTGAAAGTACAACGTTTTCAAATGAAATTTCCAAAAGGTACACCAAATGTTTAAAAATGGCAATACAATTAAGAAATGTTTAGCTTTTATATAGTTACGATGTGAAAAAAGGGAAATTATTAGTTATGTCCGCCCATAAGTAAGTTATTATAAAATTTAGCCAATTTATAAAATATCACAAATATTAGGCAAATGTTAAATATTAGCTAATTAGTTATTTGTAGCAGAAAAAATATCAATTTTTTGCTTTCTTTTGAGTGGGTGCTGTTGGATAGATTGGGTACATCTTAAGGGGTTTGAAACTCAGTTTTGAGATGATTTGGTGGAGTTTTGAGGTGGTTTGAATTGAAAATTCAAAGTAGAAGATGAATATGAAAAAATATGATGTGTATCACATATTTATCAAATGTGTATACCATGTATATCCATGTTACCTCTGTGTGAGATACATGCGTGATATATGTGTCGCAGAAAATTTTTTAAACTCGATTTTAACTATGAATTTTGATACCGAACCAGTCCAAATCACCACCTCTAATTTTGCTTAAATCTTGTATATCGCCTCATCTATATTTTTTCAATGAATTTTAACCATACCCATTGAACAAATCCTTTTTTGCCTTTTTTTTTTTAATGTTGTATATCATTGATAATGAATTCTGACTCCAAACTAGTTTAGTACACCTTCAAACTTCCTCAAATTTTATATATTTTATCATCTATGTATTTTTTACGAAGCGCAACGAATACCTATTGGAAAGAAAATTGCCTATATTTTTTGAATGTTGTATATCATTAGTAGTTTTTTGCCTATTTTTGATAGCATAATTAAAATGGCTAGTTATTGATATATAGTGTCTTTTTTTGATATATTTTTGTAAGATTCCCGTAAAAAATATATCAAATTACTTAAAAGGTAACTATATATGTGTAGCTTCCACAATAAAACCGTCAGAAATTAAACCTTTTTCTGTCAATCGTATATTTTGCGCTAGTAGTAATATTTAATTATCTCGTTATAAATTATTTTTTTTAATATTGTGCCTCAATTATCGAATGAGAAACTATGATCCCTTTTAGAAAGAATTTCCCGTTTCTTCTTCATTACTAAAGCTTAGCAATTAAATAACATTACATTAAATACGTGGATATTCATAAGCAGCTAGAAGAAGTTAGGTATTTAGACAGGACCACCAGGCAACAAGTCTTGGGATTCCTACGTGCGCCAATTTGCAGGAAAAATACAAAAATAGTACTAAGATAAGAGCACTCGGATCTTGGACAATCAACTGGTGGGACATAATCAGAATATTAAATTACTAGTTACTAAGCCTCTACAACGCAATAAAATAAATGATGCTTACATATAGGGTTGTGGAATTCCACTTTTGGCGCATCCACTCACCACTATAATCACTTGCACTGCATGCTATGAAGTTTTCTGCAATTTAATCCTAGTTGTAACATTTGGATACTAAGCTCCGCAGGCATACAATATAATATCTGCATTTAATACAATACGTTTTAAAAATTTAAGGGGTAAACTGCATTTACCAAAGATATGACGGATAAGTTTTTTGTTCGATTCTCATATACGAGTTAGCTTTTAAGGTTAAGTTAAACCTAAAATTCATTACTTTATCGAATATCAGAGTCATATCTATCTCTATTCATGATTTATTCAATGTTGAACCTCCATCTTATATAATTATCGAGTGATGGATTATTTGATCTTCTTATATGGTCTAAAATAATCTTACCTCATGAACTAGTTTGAGGTTGAGTTAGACAAAATATCTATCTTTTTATTCTCACCGTGCTTGAAAACACTTCTGACAATCCCTTTTTATGATCTGAATATCAAAAAAATTTACGTAGCTCTATTTTTTTATTAGTCGTTTTTAAGATGAATGATATTCTTATATTTAAAAATAATTATGCTTTGAATTTCTCATTTTAATTTTAATGACATGTGTTTATAATCACAGAAATCTCATGTCATATGACCACAAATTCCACAACTTTTTCTTTCTTAAATTCACCTCATAATACTAATAAAACATCCGAGAGAAGGGAGAATTGAGAGTTTCCTAATTTGTCAAAATTTCTTGCGGAATACTTAATGACGTGTTATGCACTACGAATATATCGTTTAATCCTTTGATCAATTGAGAGACTATGTCTTCAATTAGTAATGGACAATGATAGTTCTTTATTAATCTGTGTTCCAACCCTTTTATATTTAAAAATATTTATCTTTTAAAATTTGTATTTTATCATTAATAATTTATTTTTATAATCACATAAATCTCGTGACATATTATAAACTACCAATTTTCTTGCTAAAACTTTCTACTGAAAAAGTTAGTAGCTCTAGGTCAGCAGCAATATAGCAAGGGCAGCCATATTAGGTAAATGCATCCATAAACCATGCAACAATCAATTGGCGGTCAGCAGATGCTAGAGTCTGGCAGCTTTCCCTTCGTCATAGACTACCAAATGGGTGGAAATAGCATGAATTTTTATTTAAGAATATACTAGCAATGAAGTTTGGTTAACGAGTATATAGTACTAATAGTACTGTAGTTTTAATTTTCGGTTGAACAGTTTTGCCAGAAGTACTTTCAAACCTAGTGTTTTCAATTACTTGATCTACTTGTTAGTTGAATGAAGCTGGGATTTCTTCAGCGTATTCTAGAACTTTTGAGAAAGTGATACTTTATAACCGATTTTAAAATAATAGTCGGAAAAAATACATATTTTTTGTAACAATTGAATTTATGCGCAATTTAATGAATACGTGATTTAACTCAATACGAATAATCTAAGAACAACAAATAATTGAATTAAAGAAAAACAAAGTGATCAAACCAAACGCGATGGATGATTAAGCCTAGCTTTACGATCAACGTTGAAAGTTGGTTATGATCAAGCCCTCGAAATGGGCTCGGTTGCAACTAAATAAACAAGCAGCCGAAGATCACTTTGAACAGTAATTAGAGAACAAAATTAACTTTATTGCTTTGGTATGCGTGCCAACAGTGGTTGAAAAATAAAAAGGTTGTCCCATTTATATAGTAAAAGAGTTTCAACCCTAATACAAATCTAAAAAAGGTAAAACCCTTTCTTTTCTAATAAATTGTGATACACAGTTGATATCGGGCGAGATTTGCGCCGTAATATATATCCGGTTAAGGGTGGATATAGGCCCTTCGTTTATCCTTCCCAATCGTCTTCCCTTTAGTCTCGGTTCTTTATTTTGCTCGAGCTCGATTATTCCCATGTTTGGCCGTGTCCGATTCTTGGAGCACTATTCGTCCTCCCCGTGCTCTGATCTGTGGGAGCCCTCGGCTTTACTCGAGGCCATATCGGATTGTGTTGTCTTCTTGTTTCTTTACCTGGGAATCGGGGGTAATTTTATTCCCGATTTTACCCGTACACAGATAGTCCCCTAACTTTTCGGAGAGTAGATTTATAGGAACAACGAGAAATGATTAACTAACCCTGGTTCCTTCCTTAGTATGCCGCAAGGGACTTGACAAGTTAGGGAAACATCTCTTCAGTCACGCTGTTCTGACTTCGGACACGTGCCAGCTGCTTGACCATCCTCGGTGGGCATCGAATGTGAAACATCACGCATTCATTATTTCTCTCCTATAAAAGCTTCGGTTTCCTTTTTCACTTTTTTACTTTCCGATTTCGAATCTTCTTGAGATACCCTCAAAGTTTTTACTTGTTCATCATTCCCTCAAATCTTCACAAATTGTTCTTCACGTCTTCATTTCTTCATCTTCAATCTTCGAATCGTCATACTTTGCCTTTAAGTCTTCAAGCTAGACCTTCAAATCTTCATACAAACTTCAAACCTTCATATCACCCTTCAAACCTTTATATTCTTAGATAAAGATGGTAAAAACCTCAAAATCGATGCCTCAAAACATTGCTCCTTCAACATCTGCCCCCGGCCGCAGATACCGAGGCGACCTTCCGATAGTAGCCCCGAAACCTCCTCTTAAAGATTTTATCCTCTGAGGCTCCTCCAACGATAATGACTTTAAAGTCGAAAAAGCCCCCAAACAAAGAGATTGAGGTGAGGAGGCGTGGAGTTATATCTACTCCATCACCGACGAAATACTCCCAGCGGTCCGGGAGGAGTGCAAGTAGGAAGGCAAGGAAGTAGTCATTTTCGGACATGATGTATTTATATGTACCCCTTCACGCCTGGTCCAATGGACACAGTGGTCCTCGACTTTTGTAAGAGGTACGAGGTCTACCTGGGGCAGATCCACCCATACTTTTGGAGGATCGTGGCCCTCTTCCGCCACTTTGCCAACAACACAGAGGATCTCCAATTCACGATCGACCATCTACTTTGTGTCTACAGTCCCCAAAATTTTCAAGAGGGGTTAATCAAGCTTTCCCAACAGGCGAAGAAGGCTACCTTCTCGAGCATTGATGAGGATAGGGACCAAGGTTGGCAGGGGAGATTTGTTGGGGTAAAGACCTAAGACCTAATTCCCTCCGAGTTCTTACCATTCCACGAGAAGTGGAAGTCAAAACATAAGGTCGTTTCCTTTTAATTTTCTACCCCTTTGACTCTATCCCTCTTCTCTCAATATTCACTTTTTTTCCTTTGATATGCAGTTGTAGCCCGAGTCCCCAGTGCGGTCCCTAACTTCAGAAAGTGGGACAATGACATACGCAAACAATTGACGCATTCCGAGTGTGAGTGTCGCAAACTTTCTAAAGACAAAAGGGAGGCTCGTTCCCATGGTGAGTGTTCTTATTCTCCTGATTAGATTTCCCTCTAAGTCCTTTTTATTTTATTCTCATTTTATATAAACCCTTCCTTTTCACAGGTTTGCTCAAGACCACCGGGCTTCGGGCAATACCTAGACCGTGGACTCGTCCCCATCTGAAAGACCCCCTACTTCGATGCACCTTACTACCGAGGCTGCTGCGAAGAAAGAGGAGAAACAAGAAAGAAGAAAAGGTCCTCTGATCCCTCGGACGCTCCAGCTGAGGCCAAGTTAAGAGGATCGTGGTCAGGGTCAGAAAGAGTACCAAGAAAAGTATGTGATCCAGGTTCCCAGACCCTGATTCTCTCTACCAGCTCAGGGACTACCCTGAGAATAATGATATGGAGTTTGTCGTCCAGGAGCCTGCCGATGCTGCACAAGATCCAACAGCACCGGAGGGAGGTGACCGTGAGGCTGAACCCTCTTTAGCTCGGGAGCCCGAGAAAGAACCTATGGCCACTGTCTCTCGAGAAGCTACTCCTGTTCTGAGAGAGGTTGCCGACCTTATTGATGTCTCGGAGTCTCCGTCTCACACGGGGCCTCTTTTCGATGAGGCTCGAGCCATTACAGAAAAGCCTCTTGAGGCATCAAGGGCTGCAGACAAAGCACTTAATTTGTTTTTTGAAGACATAAACGTCGGTTTGCTGGAAGACTACTCCGATTTTGGACACCTAGAGATCCCGAAAAGGGATGTTTCTCTAGGGTAAAGTGGGTCGAGTTCGAGCCCAAAGCTCGTGACACAGTTCCCCGCCCCGAGCGTGGGCCCTGACCAGAAGAAGACAGTCATGCTCACAGTACCAATGGATACCGGGATGCTATCCATGCTGATCGGTGTGGTCAACTACCTCTGTTCCTTGGTAAATGGAAAGGACCAAGTGAAGATGAACAAGGTGGACGCGCACAACAGGTGCTGAACAAGGTATACTTTCTTCTCCTCATATCTTTAAAGAGTTCATTTTTCCTTAGCTGATTTTAAAACCTTTGCTTTTTTCTTATGCTTCAGGCCTCGGTGCTTCATCATTAGAGCTTCCACCGATCTCGAATGGAGGTGAGTCACCTCAAGTTCGAGCTCAAGGAGCAGGTCCGGCAAAAGGACATGTACAAAGAATTTTGTGAGCATAAAGATGAAGTCCTCAGGGACTACTCCATCCTCCAAGGTGAGCTGGAAGATGCTCAAAAGGAGACCTTGAAGGTGAAACGGGAACACGCCATTCAGGTTTAAAAGGTAAGAGTATTTGAGATTAATAACAAGAGGTTATGCACAAATGTTAACGCCATAACCTCGCAGGTCCAAGAAAAGATAGACCTAATTGACCAGCTTAGAGCGGACATGGACGAGGTCAAAGCCTCAGCCAAGAGGTTGAGGAGCAAAATGGATCTCCTAGCCTCGGAGCGGGATTCCACCAAATAGGATTTGGCATCGGCCAAATTTCAGCTCTGGTGATGATAGAAAAAGCCGACAAATGGTCTCGGCTAAATGAGTAACTCCGCACACAACTCGATTCGGCCGTTACGGAACGAGATATTCTCGGCCAAGAATATACCGCGTTGAAGTCCAGATTGTAGGAGGCTTTGACAAGGCCTCCGAAGTTCAGGATAAGTTGGCCCAGTATGAAAATGATGTGGAGGTAGTTGAGGCCCGTGTAAAAATAAAGGTCGAGTATGTGAAATGGTTGTCCGTAGGGAGACCTTTGAGGAGATCCATGCCTGGGGAATTGACCTAGCCAACGAGATCGAAGAGGCAAAGAGGCTTGAATTCGAGGCTAAAGCGAGACACTAGCCTGATGGCTCGGGCAGCGAGTCGGGATCCGATGAAGACTAGGCGGGAAAGGCATGGATTAAGAAATAACTCCGAGTTGCTTTGACTTCGGAGGACCTGATAAAAAATGAATTCTTTGTTAAAAACTTTTGAACTCCTTAACCGGACATTATTATTATTTGCCGAAGATGGCTCCTTTCATGGCCGTAATTCGAGACCAAGTAACTTAACCGGGTCTGAAATAGTCTTTTTTTATGTATTAAAAATATGTAAGGACCTTACTTTTCAAGTACGGAATCAGACATCTTCGAGCCATTAAGGTTGGCCGTAGACTTTCGTGTTTGGGCCCTGCCTAGTAAGCTCAGTGCCTCCGGGATTAAGTAACGCGAATTTCCCGATCTTTTTGTCGGGTATCAGTCCCGGTTCAGGGAGGCCCGTAGGCTTAAAGGTTTTGAACCCAACATTCATTCTAAGTAATTTAACGATAATATTTTTTGTGCAAATGTGAACAGATGAAACATAGAAGGAAAATTTCTTTTATTACTTTAAATGTCGGTTAAACAGTCAATGTTACAAAAGCTATCTACCATGGCCAGAATGGGCTATGCCGGCACAGTATGTTTGAACATTTGACCCTTACAATTAATCCTAGTTTTCAAGCCTTGGCTATCAATATCGAATAATGTGCCTTCTAAATTTTTGAACTTAGGACTTCGGTTCTTGACTTAGGGTGTGATGTCCCCTAGTATTCGAGACTAAATTTTGAGGGCTCGAATACTATTAACCCGATACGGACGAAAGCACATGGACTTAGACCGGTCTTCAAAACTAGGGTATCACGCTTTACTATTGCCTCGTTAAAAACCTTGCCTTAAAACCCACTTCGGAAAAAACCCGATCCAAGGGAAAAAGAGTGCAATACGTGCTTTCAAACCTAATACTTATATCTGGATTTGACTCAGTACCTTCAGGGGTTAGTTCAAAGCGTAATAAACCACAAAGAAGATTGTGTTAATACCTTAGCAGTAGTACCACTTTTAGTGTGCTACATTCCAATTGTTGGGTAATTGTACCCCATTTCCGGACTCGGTCCTTCCCAGTTCAGGCCTAGTTTCTATCATTCAGGTTATTGGTAGGTAGTGTAACTCTCCTCAGTACCAAGTCCCTGACTTGGAAGTGTCGAAGGTTTGCTCTTCGGTTCTAGTATCTTCTCACTTGTTGCTCTGGGGCCGCTAATCAGACTAGGGCGACTTCTCTCCTTTAGTCTGCTAAATCTAAGCGCGTGGCCATGGTCTCGTCATTTGATGCCTCTGTATCATATTGGAACCTTAGGTTCGGTTCTCCTACCTCTACCGGTATCAAAGCTTCTGCATCGTAGACTAGAGAGAATGGAGTTTCACCGGTGCTTGACTTCGAAGTTGTTCGATATGCCCATAGGACCTCGGGAAAAATTTCTTTCCATTTTTGTTTCGAGTCGATCAACCTCTTCTTCAAGTTCTGCAGTATAGTTTTGTTTGTTGACTCCGCTTGACCATTACCACTTGGGTGGTAGGGTATCGATTTTAATCTTTTTGATTTTGTGATCTTCAAAAATGCTATTAATCTTGTCGCCGTTGAAAGGCCTCTCGTTGTCGCACGTAATCTCGGACGGCATCCCGAACCGGCATATTATATGATCCTAGATGAAGTCAATGACCTCCTTTCCCCTAACTTTCTCGAATGCATGTGCTTCAGCCCACTTGGTGAAGTAATCGGTCATAAGTATGATGTATTGGGCTTTGCCGGGTGCCAACGACAAGGACCGACGATACCCATTCTCCATTTCTTGAACGACCAAGGGGAAAGCACCGGGTGAATCATCTCCCCTGATTGGTAGATCATTGGGGCATGCCTCCGACATTCCTTACACTTTTGAACGAAGTCTTTCGCATCCTTTTCCATCTCGTTCCAGTAATAATCGGCTCTGATCAATTTCAAACCAAGGATTCTGCTCGTGACTGGTTTCCACAAGTACCCTCGTGTACTTCCCTCATAACGTAGTCGGTCTCCTCGAGACCCAAGCATTTTGCTAACGGTCCAAAAAATGATCTTCAGTGTAATTTTTCTCCAACAAAGCTAAACCTGGAAGCTTTAGTTCGTAGGCCCTCGGCTCTTTGGGATCCGATGGAAAATTTTCTTTCTGAAGATAGTATATGTCACGCCCCAAACTAGGGGAGGCACGACTGGCACTCGATACTGTATTCGATCGAGTTAGCCACTAAACATACTAGCTAACTAAACTGGGGGCCCAACAGATCGGGCAGCACAACATCTGAAATACTAAGCCTGGACCGTTAAGGTCATGACCTGAATAACAATAAGCCATATAAACAAAGGTAGACAAGCCAAAATAATAAAGTACTAGCTGGCCGACGAGGCCGCGACTGAAGACATACATGCCTACACACATATATATACATGCCAAGCCTATGGTCTGGAGACTGAAAGCTGCAAAAAGAAACCCAGAATACTATGTCCACAATAGCCTCTAAGAGTGTCATAAGCACTGTCGGGACAAGGCCCCGACTATACCCAAACTATACAACAAAACTAACCATCATATGGAGGCTCCAGGAAGAGATGGAGCTTACCAACTCACAACTAAACCCTGAAATCCTAGCGGAGGGGTCGATCAGAGTCCCTACCTGGACTTGCACACACGAAACAAAGATGCAGTGTTCCTAGGCAACGGTACATCAGTACGAATAAAAATGTACTAGTATGTAAGGCAGAAAGTAGAATCAGACATAGCTGATGTAAAAACGGTAATAGAGATACCACCTGACACTGAAACTCTGATAGCCTCCATGGCCGACATCCGACCTCATAGTAATCAAATATGCATGGTATGCTCGTGTAATCGTATGTCATGAATACATATATATTGATGCAAATGCATGACATACCCAACCAAATGCTAGCAATGGCGGTCTCTCCCGGTAGCTAACCGGTATCATATTGCCAACCTGTGGCCATCTGTACAATATATATAGTCTTTCGGGCAAATAGGCCCCTTACCTCCGATTATAGCTCGAAGTCCATGCATAATATGCCATGTATGATATGAACTTTGAATGCACATAATAGGCCATAACAAGAACTTAGCCAATCTTGGCTCATTGGTACTCTTGTTCTCATAATCTCATAATCACCTTCGTATCGCATACAAATGTCTCGGTGAACCTCATATGTTTTTTGAATAAGCTTGAAAACTGAACTCGACTTTTAGAAAGATAACTTAACTCTGAAGATGTTCATAAAAAGTTTAGTGCTTCACTTAGTCCTTATACCTGATTTCTTGATAATTAGTAAAAGAAAGTATTTCAAAAGAATAGAGTGTTTTAGTAGTTTAAACATAAAAATTATATTTGAGATTTTTGGAAATCGACGTATCACGTTTAGATATTTTAAAATAAACTTTAACAAGGAAGAAGGATTGATCGCAAATACTAAATGCCTTTATTTTTAAGCACACAACCCAAATACGAATAAGAATTCATATATATGGACATATACTTAAGAAAGTCAACAAAATGACATATATAGATGTCGAATACCCTATTTAACCGAACGAGTGTAATATCAACCTAATAGCATCATGAAAATACTTCAGCTACGATCCTAATGCCTTTCTCAGAAGGTCGTCCTAGCAATAGAATAGTAAAATACCACATTTGGCTTCTTAGGAATTTCCCAGAATTCGTGCTAAAAGGAAGGACGGAGCTTAGCCTTAACATACCTTTCCAACGAACGTCTTAAAGCCGGTAGTTCCTTCACGAACATTGTTCCTTACGTCCTAAGCTTCACAAACACTANTTCCAACGAACGTCTGAATGCTGGTAGTTCCTTCACGATTGTTGTTCCTTACGTCCTAAGCTTCGCAAACACTATATATATGAAGCTTATACGCACCTATAAACAGTTCATAATTGAGTTTAAATCAGCAGATTTTCCATATGACCCTAACTTGACGAAACATCCGTAGAACTTTGTAAAAATGATCATAAAAGAGTCCGAAGATGATTACCTTGGCAAACCAAGTATAAAGCTTCAAGAACCAGCAAGAACAACAAATTCCTATCTTGCAAAAATAGCTCCAAACACAGCTAATAGAAAGGGGAAACGATTGCAAAGCGTAGAGATTGCGTTACTAGGCACGGGGGCAAACTTTAACGATAGAAATCGTTAAAAACGCAACTTAATCACTCAAGAACACTATGGAACCCTCTTCAGCTTTCTCACTATTTTGGGACGAAGATGAAATGTTTTGGGGTCTTAAAAGTCGAATTTTTCGACTTATACTACTTGTTTGACCCGACCCGGTTCGCGACCCGGTTTCAGCACGCACAGTCCGTGGTAAAACAGTCATAACTTGTTACTCCAATGTCGGTTTGATGTAAGTTATTTTTGGTTGCGAACTAGACTCGTAGACCTTCGATTAGGTAGTTTTTGGGTCCTATAACTCTTTATATATTGGGAGAAATGATCTGATACATTTGACCCAAAGTTTAAAAAATTTATTAGAGAAATTTACGATAACTTTTGCCGACCTTTATTTCGCAACTTGCTTGACTCCAAAAATTAACATGTGACCAGTGTGATATTATAATACCTCATAACACATTATTCTTAGCATATTATACACTCTTAGTCTTATCCCGCAGGTGCAAGTTAACTTAAACCTTCCGAACGCGCGGGGTGCTACCCGAGTCATTTCTTTAACCACGAACCTTTGTTTAAGGGATTCCTTTGACCTAAAGCTTTAGTTTTTGTTCCTTGATATTACCACACATTTTCAGTCTTATTCTCTCAATGTGCTATACCCAATCATATATACCATATATAATCACGCCATGTTACGTATATTACGTAAGAGAAGAGAGAAAAAAACACATGGGGTCTCATCCCCCCCTTAAGAACATTCGTCCGCGAATGGGTCAAGTCAATTCCTTTCTTTCATTTCTTTTCTGCGAATTCGTTATTTTCGAGTCTATATTTGTTAAATTTGCAAAAGCATAAATCAAATTCTGAAGATTCCAGTTACTAGGCTTCGTATAGCTATCTCGCAATAAGAAATTTAAATTGCACTTTCAAGTCATTTAAAATCCAATTAAGTTGCTGTAATGTCCAATTATTTAAATGCGACTCACCTTAAGTCGTAAATAGGTAGGGGTACTTCTTCCTCATTTCCTCCTCAGCTTCCCAGGTCATTTCCTCGATGTTGTTATTTCGCCATAACACTTTCACAGAAGCCACTTCTTTAGTTCAAAGCTTTCTTACCTGCCGATCTAAAATAGCTACTGGTACCTCTACATAAGATAAGTCTTCAGCAATGTGAATATCCACAATGGGCATAATACATGAAGGATCTCCAATGCACTTCCGCAACATAGATACATGAAACACAGGATGGACTGCTTCCAATTCTGAAGGCAAATCAAGCTCGTACGCCACCCTACCAATCCTACGAATAATCTTATACGGTCCAACATACTTGGGGCTGAGCCTCCCCTTCTTTCCAAATTGCATGATGCCCTTCATAGGCGATACTTTCAGGAAAACCCAATCTTCTACATCAAACTCTATGTCTTGTCGTCGAACATCTGCATAAGACTTCTGCCGACTTTGTGCTGTATGCAGCCGGTCTCTAATAAGTTTTAACTTTTACATTGCTTGATAGACTAAATTAGGACCTAGCAACTCTACTTCCCCAACCTCGAACCAACCAATCGGTGACCTACACTTCTGCCCGTATAGTGCTTCATAAGGAGCCTGTTGGTTGATTTCCCAATGCACACGCAAGTGTACGTGGTCGACAAGTAATATAGGATTTTAAGTCCAGATATCGTACCCACAGGGACTTGTGATTAACTACAACTAAACTAAACTCCAACAAATATTTTACTAGAATTAATCTAAAATAGTAAATTAAGAGATTAAAGAGACAACTAACTTAAAGACGAATTCAATGTAATTTGATATTCTAGAGTTATGGGTTGGCAAACAATCACGTTGAGTTTTCGACCTAAATCCTCGAATTAGGTTTATTGATTGACGAGGTTAATATTGCTCGTAGCCTTCTCCCGAAGTACAACTCGCCTATTCAAGCTAACCTAACGCCTATATTCCTATGGAATCAGGATTAACAAGAACGCATTAATAATTCCCGTATAATAACCAAGCAAGGCGATTAGGTATATTCCTATCCTAACCGCAAATCCGCTCCCCTGAAGGGTTAAGATCTTGCTCTATCCAATCTTATATGCAATCTAGAATTCCCTCTCCCGAGTTCAAACCTAGATTCGTAGATAGTCTTCAATTGGTGATCGAGA
>ML416950.1:48276-87950 GCA_005239525.1 Nicotiana knightiana | reverse complement strand
TTGCGAGTGGCAAGGTTTAGCTTTCTATAATCCATGCATATTCTCCAACCCGTAACAGTTCTAGTGGATATCAGCTCGTTTTTATCATTTCTTACGACTCTCATACCCCCCTTCTTTAGTACACACTGTACTGGGCTAACCCAGCTGCTGTCGGAGATAGGGAAAATGATTCCCGCATATAACCACTTTATCACTTATTTCTTTACCACTTCCTTCATATTTGGGTTTAACCGACTTTGGTGTTCCCTAGAAGGTTTGTGCCCCTCTTCGAAGAGAATTTTATGCATGCAATAAGCTGGGCTGATCCCTTTGATGTCTGCCATCGTCCAACCAATGGCAGTCTTGCATTCAGAAAGTACCTGTAATAGCTGTTGTTCCTGCACATCTAACAACCTAGATGATATTATAACTGGTAATGTAGAGTTATGTCAAAGAAATGCATACCTGAGGTGCGCTGGTAAAGGCTTCAGCTCTAACTTGGGTGGTACTTCAACTGAGGGCTTGGCTGGTGGGTTGTCTCTCTTTTCCAACTGTAGTGGTTCAATTTCAGGAACCCTCGACCATGTCCCTTTTCCTTCCAACGATAATACCCATTCTGCTAGTTCCTCACCATTAGTATCATCTAAGTTCATCAAACATGCAGCCAAAGGGTCCCCAACAGTTAAGGCTGCATCATCTTCTTCCAGTATCACGTTCACAGCATCAATAAGAGAGCAGTTAGCGAACTCACTTGGTCGCCTCATAGACTTCTGCACGTTGAATGTGATTTCTTCATCATTGAGCCTCATCTTAAGCTCACCAGTCTCACAATCGATGAGAGCTCTGCCTGTGGCCAAAAATGGCCTTCCCAAGATTATGGGAATTTCCTCATCTACTCGGCAGTCTAGGATCACAAAGTCAGCAGGGAATACAAATTTCCCCACTTGTACTAATACATCGTCTAAAATAGCCGATGGTCTCTTTACCGTCCTATCAGCGAGTTGCAGCAGCATAGAAGTAGGCCTGGCTCTACCAATCCCCAGTCTTTTATATATAGCTAGTGGCATCAGATTAATAATGGCTCCCAAGTCACATAGGGCTTTGGCGAAAAAGAAGTTGCCAATAGTACAAGGAATTGTAAAACTCCCCGGGTCAACCAACTTTTCAGCAATAGGACGTTTCACCACTGCACTACAAGTCTGGGTAAGAGTGACAGTAGCCAGGTCTTGGAAGTCAAATTTTCTGGACATTAAGTATTTCGTCATTTTAGCATAGCCAAGCATTTCCTTCAATGCATCAATCAATGGGATATTTACCTGTATCTGTTTTAGCATGTCCAAGAATTTCTTATACTGCTCATCCTTCTGATATTTTGCTAGCCTTTGAGGGAATGGAGCTGGTGCTCTTTTCTTTTCTGTTATCTGTTCTTTTTCCTTTTCCACTATCACCTCAACTGCTGGCTCTGGGATTTCCTCAAGTTCTTTCTCAGCTTCGCCTTGCTTATTAACTTCTCCTTCAGCTGGTTGCACTGTGCCCTTACTCAATGGGATAGAGTCATCAATTTCATTAGGTACCTCTACCCGTATGTTTGTTTGTCTATTTTCATGCCTCCTTTCTTGTTCTAGGTCCAGGTCTCTGCCATTGCGGAGGGTCACTGCCATTAACTGTTTTGGGCCTTGGTCCCTTGGGTTCACCTGAGTATCAACAGGTAATGTTTCGTGAGGACGATTGTTAACTGCATTTGAAATCTGCCCCAGCTGTACTTCAATATTTTTAATAGCTACAACATGTGCATCTACTCTCTCACTGATTTTGGTATTTGACCCAATCACCTGCTGCATCATAGCTTCCAACCGCAAAAACTTATCTTCTTGCCTTCCCCCCTGTTGATGCTGAGGAGGGTAGTATGATTGTTGCTGATTCTGATGGTTATAACCGTGCGGTCTCTGATATGGTGCTGCATTGCCTTGTGGTCTCATGGCGCCCATATTTCCACTATTTTGCTGTTGGTGAGGTGGCCTATATGGTTGAACTTGTTGACCCCAGTTCTGCCCCCCTTGTATCAGACGTTCATAATTTGTCACATAATTCATATTTTCTGGATAAGGAGGGTTATCACATTCTGCATTCCAGTGGTTACCAAGTGGTTGACTAATGCATGATGTGCATAAGCCCCCATTGGTTGTGTCTACGATGTGTACTTGCTGTTTTTGTCCTGATTCCTCCACCTTCTTAGTAAGTATACTCATTTGTGTTATCAAGGTGGCCACGTTCTCTGCAATAGTATTAGATGGATCAAATGGCACTGAATGAACTACAAGAGTAATAGGTGCATTCCTTGTTATCCATCCTGAATTATGTGCCATCTTATCAAGTAAGATTTGACTCTCTCTCCACGTTTCGCTCAGAAATGCTCCACCAGCCGATGCATCAACAGTTGCTTTAATAGTATCAGCCAAACCCATATAAAAATGCTGACCCAACATTTGCTCCGGAATACCATGATGTGGACAGATAACCAGCATCCCCTTAAATCGTTCCCATGTCTCTTGCAGTGTTTCAACTGGTTTCTGTCTGAAGCTCAAGATTTCATCAATTTGTTGAGCAGTCTTGTTGGGTGGATGAAACTTGTTCACAAATTGCTTAACTAACTCCTCCCACATGGTAATGGAGTTTATGGGGAGTGAGTTTATCCAAGTTTGGGCAGCACCAGTCAGTAAGAATGGAAACAACAACAATTTTATTGCCTCCTGAGTGACGTTAGGCTGCCTCTGTGTTTTGCAGATTGACAGGAAGTTTTTCAAGTGTTGTTGGGGGTCTTCAATGTATGACCCTGAGAATAGCCCTTTGTTCTGTAATAAGTGCAGCATATTATTTGTTATCTGAAAGGCCTGGCCTGTATCTGCGCAACCAGTATCGCAGTGGCCAAATTCTCAGCTGTAGGTTGTGCCCAGTCATATATGGGAGCCTCTGCCCCTATGTGAGCGACTGGGTCTACCATGTCATCCCCTTGATTGTTCCGGTTGTGTGCACCTTCCATGTCTGTTTCAATTTGTTCAATTTGTGGTTGATGTTTGCTTTTCCGGTTGGTCCGGTTTATGGCCTTGAAAACTTTCTCGGGGTTTGCTAAGGGTTCAACTACTTCACCAGTCCTTAATGAGTTTCTAGGCATGCACCTGCAACACGTTTGCAAACGTTAAACTTTCAATGTAAAAACGAGAATTTTTTAAGAAATTGACTATATTTCAGAATTTTGTATTTCTTCCAACTCAATTGATAATACCGTTAATTCCCCGGCAACGGCGCCAAAATCTGATCACGCTCAACTATGTCTAATAAAAGACTAAACGGGCGTTGCAAATATAATCCGGGGTATTATGCCCAGAGTCGATCCCACAGGGAATTTACGTATCAATCAAGTCTTTAGAATACGCAACTTTTACTCAATCAATTCTCTCAAGACTTTTTAATATAAATTGGTGATGTTTTACTAATTCTACTGACAATAATAATAACTAGCAATTACTAACAATGTGTTGTAAATAATGATGATAAAGGTCTAAGGTTATGGTTTCCCCCGTTGGTGAACTTACTTCTCGGATACTTCTTATAGTTTGATTAGTTGTCTCTATCAATCATGACCATTCTCTATCCACCATAAATCTCTCTCAAGTAATTATGATAGTTTACTAGACGCACTCTCTCAAGTTATGCTAGCTAGATGATTACAGTTCACTTTAGATTGCACCCGAGGTATCGTTATCTCTAATCCAACCTCTAAACCCTCGGTTATGACTTTCGTCTATACTCTGGGAGTGGTGTTGTTCAAACAATTACCTAAATATACACTCTATCTCAAGTAGATACACACTAATTAGTCACATCTAATTGATTGCCATTCAATTAGCTACAATAAGAACGTAGTTGAACAAATAGAGATGAACAATCAACCAAACTATATTAATATCACCATAAGTTGGTTCCCTAACGGGTTCCACCAAAACCCTAGATTAATAAAGTTAGCTACTCATATTCATAAATATCAAATCTAAAATAACTTGCATAATTGAATTACAGAGTAATGAACTAAGGAGATAAAAATCAGTGTTTTTGCTTTGCTGAGTAGTAATCCACAGGTTTTTCTTCACTTTGATGATTTCCTCTCTTCGAATCCTCTTCAAGTTGTGTTTTTGGGGTCTATTTATATGTTTGGGATAAACCCTAAACGTGTAGGAGACTTCTATTCCAACCGGGAGACACTTAAACTCTTTAAAAACTCGAATTTAGCCGGAACAGGGGCCTGGCGTTTTGGCCCTGGCGGCTGGCTAACGCCAGGCTATGGCTGGAGTTTCAGCTATAACGCCTGGATAACGCTTGGCTAACGCCTGGCTAATGCCAGGCAGAGTCAGGCGTTTCAGCTCTAACACCTGGCTAACGCCATGCAGGGTCAGGCGTTTCAGCTCTAACGCTTGGCTAACGCTAGGCAGGGTCAGGCGTTTGGGCTCTGGCGCTCGGCTATAGCCCGGTGCACTCCTCCTCGCCTCTTGAGCGTATTTTCGATATATTTGCATCCATTTAGCTCGGTTTCAATCTCCAATTCACCTACACATGAAATAGACTCTATTATGCACATAAAAAGTGTATTTTTATCATTAACGCACATAAAATGTAGGGCATATAACATGTTAAACCATGATTTCTAGCCTCGCATCAATAAGTCAAGGCAAAATGAAATATCAGGATATCAATAAAGGCTGAAATTAACAAGGAAGAACATAGAAAAACAACAACTCAGTACACAACAAAACAATAGGGGATCTCGTGAGATACCTGATGTGCCGGAGAATTTCGGCACGTTTAATACCAAATTGCTTAGATTGTAGCTTGTTTTTAAGAGCATTTACCTTATACTTATGGAATTTGATGTTTTGCAGTGCATGAGGCGTAAACACTCAAGAACATGGAAAAGATATCAAAAAGCTGAGAAAGTGAGGAAAAGAGCAAAATGCGATCGCATAATTAACAAGAGGAGACCGCATATCGGCTATGCGGACCGCACAATGAAAAAATGGATCGCACAATTCAACAGAATGTTTGGCAAAATTTCAGAGCAAAAATGCAGTCCATTATGCGATCGCATAAATGGTTTGCGAGATGCAGAATGGACCGCAAACCTCCAACGCCAGAAGCCAAGCTCAGAAATGCGATGCAACTCTGCGATCGCATATCAAAAATGCGGATCGCACATCAACTATGCGGCGACTCACCTAGAACCTAGGGTTTTCATATGCAATGGTTTCGTGAAGAATGCGAACCGCATTCCTGTTATGCGACATGAATGCGGTTGCATAGTAGACCTGGAAGGGCAATTTTTCCCGTTTTGACCCCGAGCTTGAGCCACTATAAATAGATTTATTGGGGTTTTGTGGGTCATATTTGTCTAGTTTGATAGCTACAATACACACTTTGAATATTCCTCCATTTTTGTAAGCTTCATGACATTAAATACTCTTATCTTTTTGTCTTTAAGCATGAGTAGCTAGTCTTAAATACTAAGGTTGTGGACCCTAAATGGGTATTATATTATTGGGTATTTAACATTGAATATATATATATATATATATATATAACGGTTGGTTGATATTTATTTACTTCTCATTCTTCATTTATTGTTGGTGGTTGCAAACATTGACAAGTGCCATTAATTATTTCTTAGCTTGGAAAAGTGAGTTAGGATTGGTAGGAGTAAATATCAAAGACTCAAGGCTTTAAACCTTGTTTAATAAAATAAGTGGGTTTTACTTGGAATTAATTGATTACTCTTCATTATAACTCTTTTATATTTGGAAAAATCATAAAGAGGAAATACTACTCTATTATTGAAAAATATTGGGTGGTCATTTAGAAATCATTTGCATATCTAAAGAACCTTCCATTAGAAATATATCATATTAATACCCATTAGCATTACACTTCATTGAAGGGACGCAACCTTGGTTTAGTTAATCACATTAATTGAAACTCTAATTAATCATACTTGTCACTATTGCAATTAAATTATTACAAAAATCAATTCCCATATTCTTGTTACATTAACGGAGTAGAGATACAATTTAAGTTGAGATTCGCACTACCAAAGTAATATTTTTACACCTATTCCCTGTGGGATTCGACCCCAACCTTGTTGGGTTATTATATTTGACTTCGACTGCTTTACAATATTTTAAGGTGTAATTTGAGCGTATCAAGTTTTGGCGCCGTTTCCAGGGAATACAGTTTTGAAATTACTAGATAGTGTGTACTTTACTTTATATCTTTTTCTATTCCATCACACGTTGCTCATTTTTTTTGGTGTACTAGGTCGAAATGGCCAATGTTTATGATGAAGAGGAGAACCCTTTCGCTGACATCGAAGAATACATTGACGACGCCAATGCTATCTTCCCTCCGGTGGTTGGTGCATCTACATTCAAAGTTGATCATGGGATGATTCTAATGCTAAAGGCGAAAGGATTGTTCCATAACTCAACAGATGATGATCCGGCGCAACACCTAAGGAATTTCTTGGGTGTATGCGTCATGCACAAACAAACCAATGTGACAGATGATGCTTTGAGGTTGCGGGTATTCAAGTGCTCGTTGGCAGGAGAAGCGAAAAAATGGCT
Source organism: Nicotiana knightiana (assembly GCA_005239525.1). Classification (NCBI taxonomy): domain Eukaryota; kingdom Viridiplantae; phylum Streptophyta; class Magnoliopsida; order Solanales; family Solanaceae; genus Nicotiana; species Nicotiana knightiana. The sequence continues at coordinate 81,306 of ML416950.1, read as the reverse complement.
TCAAAACTTACCTCCTCAAACTATCACAACATGGCCTGAGCTTGTCCGAGCCTTCTTAGAAAAGTGGTTCCCAGACCATATTCTGATGGAGAAGTTCTATATGGGTTTCGATCCACTATTCCAGTCCATTGATAAAAATGCCGCAGATGGGTCCTTCATGGATAAGTCATTTGCTAGGATTACTCAATTCTAGATAAAATGGCAAAGCATAATCAAGCATGGCATTCAGAGGACACTAGCGGTGGAATCTCCTATGGTACTCCCTCTCTTACCACTATGGTTAAAGATAATCAAGAGAGAGACCAGTTGATTGTCGGTCTTGCTACCAACATTGATGTGCTAACAAAGATGTTCAGTGAGAGTCAAGAAAAAAGGGTAAATATGGTAGAAGACATGCATTCAATGGGGAATCAAGATTGTGAAGAAGCCAATTATGTCAAAAACTCTCAAGGTGGTTACCGCCAACAAAATAATTGGAGGCCAAACCCGCAAGGGCAAGGCCAACAAAATTGGCGAAATGATCAAATTGGTCAAGGATCTTGGAATAACAACAACAATTATGCCAATAGAAGTTCCAACCCTTATGTTCCACCAAGAGGGCAATATTCCAACTCCTCACAATACAAGGAGGGGCCTTCGAATGAGTCCAAAATGGAGGGGATGCTTGAGATAATTTTGCAAAATCAAGAGCGAAGTGATGCAACAATGAAAAACATGTCCGAGGTAGTGGGATCACACACCGCCTCCATTCAAAAGCTCGAGATGCAAATGAGGGATCTGTCACGAGAGCAAACTCCCACGCTAAAAGGTACTCTTCCTAGTGACACGGTGGCCAACCTAAAAGGTGGTGCAAGCGGACCATCTTCCCGTTGCATGGACATCACAACTAGAAGCGGTAAGGTGCTCCAAGATGAAAGTGAGCAAGTGGTTGATGTAGAAAATATTGATCAAGCAGTGGAAACACAAGTTGAGTTGCCGGATGATGTGGAAATTGAGAAGCCCTCCCATGAGGTAAAGATCCAAGAAGCAAAGCAAAAAGAGGGTAAGGAAAAAGTGAAGGAGACCTCAAAAACTCCTCCACCAATTCCTTGACCCACTCCTCCATTCCCTCAAAGGCTTGCACGAAGGGTGGACGATGGAATGTTTGAAAAGTTCTATGACATCGTGAAACAATTGTCGGTAAACATCCCATTCTTCGAGGATTTCCAAGAAATGCTGGGGTTTGCCAAATATTTGAAAGATTTGATGACAAAGAAGAGAACTACAAAGAATGAAGTGGTAAAATTGACTCATCGGGTAAGTTCGATAATTGCTACAACCACCATGGAGAAAAAGGGAGACCTGGGAGCATTTACTATTGCATGTACCATCGGGTTGAGAGACTTTGCTAGAGCACTTTGTGACAACGGAGCTAGTATAAATTTGATGCCTCTTACTATCTACAAGCAAGCAGGACTGGGGTTGCCAAGACCTACTAGCATGAGATTGAAAATGGCCGATCAATAAATTAAGAAACCCGTAGGCATTGTTGATGATGTCTTGGTAAAGGTGGGGAAGTTCCTCCTCCCGGCCGATTTTGTCATCTTGGATTGTGCAGGAGACAAAGAGATTCCTATCATTTTAGGAAGACCATTCCATGCGACGGGAAGAGCTTTAATGGACTCGAAACGACATGAAATCAAGTTCCGGGTGAATGATGAGGAAGTCACCTTCCAAGCGAGCAAGGGTTTGAAATTCCCAAGTGCATACGAGGGAATCTCGGTCATTGATGTAGTTGATGAGGTTGAAGATGCTATTGAGATGAAAATGGAAGAAGAATGCCTCGGTGAGGCTTTGGCGGAAATCTTGGTGAACTTTGATGGTGAAGATATTAAGGGGTATGTTGAAATAGTGAATGCATTGGAAGGGCGTGGATCTTACACATATGCACCAAAGAAGATTTCTCTTGACTTAGAGAATCGAGCTACCCCTCCCACAAAACCCTCAATCATTGAGCCACCACAACTTGAGCTCAAACCACTTCCATCACACTTGAGGTACAAATTTCTCGGCTCTAATAACACTTTAGCGGTAATCGTGTCTTCTCTGTTGAATGATGTGCAGGTGGATGAATTGTTGAATGTCTTGCGGGAGCACCGACAAGCACTTGGATGGACAATTGCCTACGTCCGAGGAATCCCTGCCGGGATATGTGAGCACAAAATTCAATTGGAAGAAGGGAGCAAGCCAAGTGTGGAACATCAAAGAAGATTAAATCCTTCAATGCAAGAAGTAGTCAAGAAGGAAATAATCAAATGGTTGGATGCCGGGGTTGTCTACCCCATTGCGGATAGTCCATGGGTGAGTCCGGTACAATGTGTGCCAAAGAAGGGAGGCATGACGGTGATTCACAACGAACAGAATGAGCTTATCCCCACTCGAACGGTCACCGGATGGAGAGTATGCATGGACTACCGGAAGCTTAACAATGCCACTTGCAAGGATCATTTCCCTATGCCTTTTATTGATCAAATGCTTGGTCGACTAGCGGGAAGATCCTTCTATTGCTTCCTCGATGGATATTCTGACTAAAATCAAATTAATATAGCTTTGGAGGATCAAGAGAAAACCGCATTCACTTGCCCGTATGGGACCTTTGCCTTTATTCGGATTCCCTTTGGTTTATGCAACGCTCCAGCTACTTTGATGCATGATGTCCATTTTCTCCGACATGGTGGAAGACTTCCTAGAAGTTTTCATGGATGATTTTTCGGTGGTCGGTGACTCCTTCGAGCATTGTCTTGACAACCTTAGACAAGTGCTTAAAAGATGTGAGGAGACCAACCTCGTGCTTAATTGGGAAAAATACCACTTCATGGTGGACGAGGGCATTGTCTTGGGGCATAAAATTTCAAAAAGTGGCATTGAAGTCGATCGGGCAAAGATTGAGATCATTTCCAAGTTTGTGTTCGATGAGAAGTGTCTCAAGGCATTCGAGGAGCTCAAGGAGAAGTTCACCACGACACCTATTATTGTCACACCAGATTGGTCTCTTCCATTAGAGCTCATGTGTGACGCCGGTGGTGTAGCAATTGGAGAGGTTTTGGGAAAACGGCACAACAAAGTTCTTAATCCGGTTTATTATGCAAGAAAGACACTCAATGGTGCACAAATGAACTATACGGTGACGGAGCAAGAGCTTCTTGCTATTGTGTATGATTTTGAGAAGTTCCGAGCTTATTTGTTGGGATCTAAGGTGGTGGTCTACACTGACCATGCCGCTCTTTGATACCTCATGGTAAATAAAGATGCCATGGTAAGACTAATCCGGTGGGTCCTCTTGTTACAAGAATTTGATTTTGAAGTCAAGGACCGAAAGGGCACCGAGAACCAAGTGGCGGACCATCTCTCTAGACTTGAAGAAGACGGGCGACCAAAGGATGATCGTGATATCAATGATGCCTTTCCCGATGAGCATATCTTGGCATTATCTTCTTCAACCACTCCTTAGTACGCTGACATTTCCAACTACTTGGTTAGTGACCTAATCCCATATGATTTCGAAGCACACAAAAAAAGAAGTTCTTACGAGAGTGTCGGCAATATTATTGCGAAGAGCCATTCTTGTTCCGTATCTGTGCGGACAACATTATTAGAAGGTGTGTTCTAGAGGAAGAAATGATGCAAATTCTGAAAGCATGCCATGACTCACCGGTGGGTGGTCATCACGGAGGAAATCAGACGGCGGAAAAAGTGCTTGAATGTGGTTATTATTGGCCATCACTCTATCATGATGCCAACCAAATGGTCAAATCTTGTGACCAATGCCAGAGACAGGGATCAATCTCCAAGAGACATGAAATGCCTATTAACTTTGTGATGGAGGTTGAAATTTTTGATGTGTGGGGCATTGATTTTATGGGGCCCTTTGTGAGTTCTTGTGGCATGAAGTACATTCTGGTAGCTGTGGAATACGTGTCCAAATGGGTTAAAGCTATTTCCTTGCCAAACAATGAGGCAAGAAGTGTGATTGCGTTTTTAAAAAAGAACATATTCACGAGGTTTGGCACTCCAAGAGCCATTCTTAGTGATGGTGGTTCTCATTTTTGCAACAAAGCTTTCACTGGGCTGCTAGAGAAATACAGTGTCAAGCACAAGGTAGCCACTCCTTACCATCCCCAATCAAGTGGATTGTAGAAGTCTCCAATCGGGAAATCAAGAACATTCTAGCAAAGACAGTGAATGCAAACAGGACCGACTGGTCAAGGAAGATGGATGACGTATTGTGGGCATACCGCATAGCGTACAAAACTCCCATTGGTACTTTTCCCTACCAGTTAGTGTTCGGTAAGGCTTATCATCTACCTGTGGAACTAGAGCACAAGGCTATGTGGGTTCTGAAGAGGTTGAATTTGGACTGGACTGAAGCTGCAAACTTGAGGCTAACTCAACTCAACGAAATGGAGGAATTGTGTTTCCATCCTTATGAATGTGCAGCTGTGTATAAGGAAAGAATGAAATTTGTTCATGACAAGAAGATTTTGAAACGGGAGTACAAGTCCAGGGACTTGCTGTTGCTTTCCAACTCAAGACTCAAACTATTTCTGGGCAAGCTCAAATCAAAATGGTCCGGTCCTTTTAAAGTGGTCGATGTGTCCCCATTTGGCGTGGTGGAATTAGCAACTGAGGACGGGCTCCGCACTTTCAAAATAAATGGCTAACACATCAAACACTACTTGGGCACAGATGGAGAGAGGCACGTGGTAGAGCAATTGGCTCTCAAGGATGGTCCTTGCCTTATCGATGAATGAATTCAAAAGAATTCCAACTTCGTCGTGCCGCGCGTTAAATCAGGCGCTTCATGGGAGGCAACCCATGTGTGGTAACCCTCTTTTTTATTTTAAATTTTGGTTTTTGAGTAAATAGGGTTCTTTGAGCAATTTAAAGAGTTTGTTATAGTGCAGGTGGTTCAAAAGACAACAAAAATAGGGTAAACTTACAAGTGAAAGGGAATCTGAGAAAAACTGCCCAGTTTGCGACACAAATGTGATCACATTTTCACTATGTGAACCGCATTCTTATCGTAGACCTGGGCAGTGAGTTTTGCATTTTCGGATGGCTGAAATGCAATGCCAAGGTGCACTATTCAAACCGCATTTTCGTTATGCGATCACATAGTGCATAGCATTGTGAACCTTGGGTAAGATTATGAATATACCTCCGCATAACCAGTATGCGGTCGCATACTAAGCTATGCAGCCAATTTTCCCTCTCATATCGGCCAGGTAAGTTTCCTACCCTTTTCGCATTTATAATCCCCTACGCTCTCACTAACCGTTCATTCTCACTAACACAAAAACACCAAAAGAAACATAAAAAAAGATTAAAAAAAAGGAGAGAAAGACGAACAAAAGAGAAACGGCAAAATTCACATTGCACGGCATAACCCAAAATGACATATGTTGAGTATCATCTTGATTCTTGCTTCATTTTTGTCCTCATCAGGTACGTTTCTCTCTTCTCATCTCAATCCCTAGTAAATTCCTTTAGTCTAGGATTAAATTATGTTGAAATTGTTTGATCCTTTTGGTTTTGCACGTTTTGTTTCCCTGTTATCTCTAGGTATGTGTCTGCTCATGAAAGGAGGGGGGACCCATGAAAAACAATTGTAAACAAGGTTTGGTAGGTAGTAAAAGTCTAATAGCCATTGATGGGTTGAGTAAAGCTCTGAGGACGATGAATTTTGCGGTCTGCATACTCGTTGTGCGACCGCATTCTCAGTCGCATTCTAAAACCTAGGTCAAGTGAGGAAGTGACCACAATGCGACAGCTCTGCGATCGCATAGTTAATATGCAGTTCGCAGAGCCGTCGCAGACCTGCACAGTGTAAGCCCCGATTCAACTCGTTGTTTGCGACAGGTCTGTGATCGCAGACTCACCTTTGCGGTAGGTTATTCGATCGCATAGTGGTATCACTAATTTTTGTGTTTAATTTTGCGATGACTATGCGAGCCGCATAATGGATATGCGATCGCATATGTCATCGCATTGTTGATTCTTTCAAGCAGTTAGCAACTTTGCAACAAGTTTGTGGTCTGCATAGTGGTTATACGATCGCATAACCTTTCGTATAGTGGATTTTTCCAGTTAAAATTTTGCTTATGTCTGCTATACCACTCACACATATTTTCTTTGCAGATATTCCTCGCAAACATATACCTTCAGCCAGTAAAAGGGGCTCCTCAACCCGGCAAGCACCTCCGGCAAAACGTTCACGTCAAGCACCTCCACAATCTATTGATGAACGTTCTTCCTAGTCTGATGAGGAGGAAACTTTATCGGAGTTTAATCTAATGGCTGAGGCAAATAGGAAACATGGTGATGATGATCAACTTAGGTTCCCACTCCCTAACTCCAGATCTATGTATAAAGAGGGACTTGAAAAGCGAAAGATACTGGCAGAGAAGCAGTTGAGTCTCAACGGCCTCCAAGAGTAATATCCCCACATTCTAGCAAACATCAAGGCTAGAAAGTGGGAGTGCTTCACAGAGCTACCCGTGGAGTATAATGAAACAATCGTGAGGGAATTCTATGCCTCCTACGGGGCCTCCAGGAATGCTCACCACAAACGCAACAAGATATTCAGTGAACAGGTTTTGGTTCGGAGGAAGGAAGTACCATGTCACACGGCCGCCATCCATGCTCATTACATTTCAGCAGGGTGCCCGAGCACGGCTGAGTATGCTGCCAAATTAGCCAACAAAGATGGAGAATGTGCTTGGGTTGCATCTGTGGTTGCAAGAGGGACCCCAGCCTGGATTGACCCTAAGTACAAAACCTACAAGGAGGATCTTATAAGAGAGGGTAGATTATGGCTTAGCTTCGTCACTTCATGCTTGGTCCCAACCAGAAATGAGACAGAGATAAGCATTGAGAAAGCTATTCTCATTGCTTGCATTAGGACCGGAATCACGATTGATTTGAGTGAAATCATATTCAGGAAGATAGGATTCCGGGCATGGCAGAAACAGACATCATTCCCCTTCCCATGCTTGATCACAGCCCTTTGCAGGGCTGCAAAGGTTCCTTTGATGCCACATTCTGACAGGAAAGGCCAAGCGGAGAAGAACATCGACAACACTCGCATTAGTGATGCGGTGCCAAAGGTAGCTGCTACTCCTCCAGATATTCAGATTCAGATTCCTACCGAGGCAAACCTCTCCGAATCCCAGACTCCTATGGCACCTCAGACTGCAGAGGCATCCACTGCTGCTCCACAACCTACCCCTAGGGCCAGTGCTCCGCCACCTGTTGCACTGCCAGTTCTTTCACAGCTTGGTCTCCTAGCTCATCACACCAATGCTAAGGTAGACAAGCTCCTAAAGGACCTTCCCATACTTATCAGGCAATCCCTAATCCCCATTCAGTCCTCAGTGACGGTCTTACAAAAATAACATATATCTTACGAGGGTCGCCTAAAGGGGCTCGAGACTAGGATTGAGAAGATAGAGCGTGGTGAGGTTGGAGACCTACCAACGCGCCGTGCTGATGTGACTACTCTGAAGACTGAGCTCCAGAAGCTGCAAAATTTGGAGTTTAATTTCTCGTTCTTCCTGCCCAAGGAAGGAGAGCAGGGAGTAGTCACTTCTGAGACTGGGCTGGGTCTTGACTTCTCTACACTAATGACAGCCCAGACAACCCCGACTGTTGGAGCCTCACAGCCTCCACCTCCCTCTGCACCAAGTGAGATACCTTCTGGGGAGGATTCCGGGCATTCTACAACGTCCGAGGATCAGGAGACTGACGAGGAGGCTATTGACTCAAGGTCGGATGATGATGAGGGCCCTCAGGAGAAGGGAAAGGGGGTTGCCGTCACCACAGCTGTAGAGGAGGAAGAGGATGCTCAGATGTAGATTGTGATATAGAGATCCTTAGCTGACAGAGCTGCTCCAGTCACATCATCAACCATTCCGCCATCAGCAGGCGGGGCCAGCAGCTCTCAGACCCCTTCTTCAGCTTCTGGACACTTGGAGACCTCTCCACCTATAGCAGCAGCCACCCCTCCAGCTGAGTTTTCAGCAGCTCCTCCACCACTGGTAGTAGTCATACCTCCAGCTTGGACTTTGGCAGACCCAGTTCTACTGGAAATCATTTACCCCTCTGATACCCCCCAGGCTACTGACTCCCATAGCGCTTAGTGCGCCCCAGGGAGCCCCTGACTCTGTTTTACATTTCTTATGCATTGGGGACAATGCATGCTTTTTAGTTGGGCGTGGAAGGGTAGCTTTGTATGAGTAGCTTTTCTGACAATGTGCATTCCTCAAACTTTTGTACTTGTTTTCCCTTTGTGTTATATGTGATCTTTCAAGTTTGTTGGTAAACTCTTGTACATACTTATGTTGTTTACCGTTAACTTGTATTGTCCTTGTACATATTCTATCTGAGTGTATATAAAAAGAAAAAGAAAAAAAAATTAGATAGTAGTATGCATGTCATCAGTAGTAATTAACAATGAATTCCCCTTGGTTTTTCTTTGCCAGGTTCTTTTCCAAGGGTGTAATAGTAGAACCATGGCAGTAGGATGAAACATATTGACCGGTTTGGTGTAAGTGTCTAGTCTCAAGCATGTGTGTTTGTAAATAACCTATACCCTTCCGTTATAAAAAAAAAAGTATCTTGTGTTGAAAAGGCAATCCACTGTGTGAACTTGAGGCTCACTTTTTGACTCTATACTTAGAATTATACATGTAAATATGATGAAAGCTTCGAGTTGTCAAGCCTTGACTCGTGAGCTAAAACTATGTTGAGCCAAACAGTCATGTGCCGTGTGTTTTAGATTTTGTATCAATAATTCTTGTGTTTAATTCCGTCATCTAGAACTTGCCCAGTTGGTTTTCGATGCTAATAATAAGTACATTTAGTTGGAGAAATGAACTTAGGCATTCTCTGATATTGGAAAACCCAGTAAGCCTTTCAAGCTACGCAATGTTTTCATGATTATCACTAGTTACCCATTTGACCCTTTAGCCTTTTTGTTGGACACCTCATTACAAACCTTTCCCGTTTTGTAAAATAATTCCTTCTTTTGAACCCGTCCCTCCTTGAATATTGAGAATGAGGCAAAAAGCCTAAGTTGGGGGTCTGGTGTCAAAATGGAGATTGGTAAGGTTGTACAGTGAGTGTAGAATATATACCTCAAAAAATTCATGTGAAAATTATTCAAGCTCCAAAAGAAAATTAAAAAAAAAATAGAGAGAAAAAAAGAAAAAGAGATATGTATGTAAATAAATATGGGATCTTTGAAGAGATTTAGTGAGGTATTTCAAGTAGTTTTATGTTGGTAACTAAATGCGAATGAAACTATGGGGTTTGAAAGGAAGCAAAGGGCACTAAAAGAGAAAAATGTGAGTAGTGTTCAAGGAGGGTGTAGTCATTTGTACCCAAATTATTATCCAACCATTCCCTAAGCCTACATTACAAGCTTAAAAAGTACTTATGGGATCTTCAACCGAATATTCTTAAATAGGAAACGGATTAAAATAAGGGCAAGCCTACGGTATGATGTGTTGTAACACTTGAAACTCTTTGTGAGAGTGAGTGTCTTTGTAAATATGTCCCTTTTTGATGTCATTGTAAATATTGTGAGTTGGGACCTTCTTTCTGGTAAGGGCACATGAACTGTGAGGTTTGACAGTAGTTGAGTTCTTGAAGTCGGATGCAAGTGCACTCAGCTGAGAGTAACATTTTGTCAAATTGGTCGAGGCTCAAAGTTCACGAGTTGATTAGTTTCCTTGTAAATAGTAGTGACTGTTCATGAAGGGTAAATAAATGAAAATGCATGCTTGTGGTACTAGCAATTAACACCGCCCTTGGTCATTATTGTTTCCGGTCTTGTAGTTGTAGTCTAAGTTAGGATAGAGTCGTTTTAGTTGCTTGAGGACAAGCAAGAGTTTAAGTTGGGGGTGTTGATGTGCCGGAGAATTTCGGCACATTTAATACCAAATTTCTTAGATTGTAGCTTGTCTTTAAGAGCATTTACCTTTTATACTTATGGAATTTTGATGTTTTGCAGTGCATGAGGCTTAAACACTCAAGAACATGGACAAAAGATCAAAAAGCTGAGAAAGTGAGGAAAAGAGAAAAATGCGATCGCAATAATTAACAAGAGGAGACAACATATCGGCTATGTGGACTGCGAAATGTACAAATGGATTGCACAATTCAACAGAATGTTTGGAAAAATTTCAGAGCAAAAATGCAGTCCATTATGCGATCGCATAAATGGTTTGCGAGACGCAGAATGGACCGCAAACCTCCAACTTTAGAAGCCATGCTCAGAAATGCGATGCAACTATGCGATCGCATATCAAAAATGAGGATCGCACATAAACTATGCAGCGACGCACCTGGAACCTAGGGTTTTCATATGCGATGGTTTCGTGAAGAATGCGAACCGCATTCCTGTTATGCGACAGGAATGCTGTCGCATAGTAGACCTGGAAGGGCAATTTATCCGTTTTTGGCCCCGAGCTTAAGCCCACTATAAATAGATTTATTGGGGTTTTGTGGGCCATTCTTGTCTGGTTTGAGAGCTACAATACAAACTTCGAATATTCCTCTCTTTTGGAAGCTTTAGAAGTGAAGATTCCTCCACTTTTGTAAGCTTCATGACATTAAATACTCTCATATTTTTGTATTTAAGCATGAGTAGCTAGTCTTAAATACTAAGGTTGTGGACCCTAAATGGGTGTTATGTTATTGGGTATTTAACATTGAATATATATATATAATGGTTGGTTGATATTTATTTACTTCTCATTCTTCATTTATTGTTGGTGGTTGCAAACATTGACAAGTGCCATTAATTATTTCTTAGCTTGGAAAAGTGAGTTAGGATTGGTAGGAGTAAATATCAAAGACTCAAGGCTTTAAACCTTGTTTAATAAAATAACTTAGGAATAAGTGAGTTTTATTTGTCATTAATTGATTACTCTTCATTGTAACTCTTTTATATTTGGAAAAATCATAAAGAGGAAATACTACCCTATTATTGGAAAATATTGGGTGGTCATTTAGAAATCATTTGCATATCTAAAGAACCATCCATTAGAAATATATAATATTAATACCCATTAAGATTACACTTCATTGAAGGGGACACAACCTTGGTTTAGTTAATCACATTAATTAACTCTAATTAATCATACTTGTCACTATTGCAATTAAATTATTACAAAAATCAATTCCCATATTCTTGTTACATTAACGGAATAGAGATACGATTTAAGTTGAGATTCACACTACTAAAGTAATCTTTAAAAACCTATTCCCTGTGGGATTCGACCCCAACCTTGCTGGGTTATTATATTTGACTTCGACCGCTTTACACTATTTTAAGGTGTAATTTGAGCGTATCAATACCGTCTCATAGTCCGAAACGTAAATGTGCAGAGGGATCTCCCGAAATACCGTTCTTTAGTCCACAAGTAAATATGCAAGACATATGGATCTCCCGGAATACCGTTCTGTAGTCCCAAAGTAAATATGCAGTACATGGGGATCTCCCGGAATACCGTTCCATTGTCTCAAAATAAATATGCAGCCAAGCAATATAATTCAATAGTTACGACACGAAATATTAAAATTTAACCTAAGTAAAAGTTAAGGAAAGACATGTAAATTCACTAAACATGCTGCACGTAGTTCAAGTAAAACAGTTAAGGCAAGTAAACATACTATTCTAGTCTAGCAGGATACTACACATGCTGATGAAACTTAAATAAGAAGGAAAAACAGGGTATACCTTAGTAGAAAAATGGGTTTTTACAAAATTTAGCCCGTGTATGTACTCGTCACCTCACGTACACGACGCTCACATATCAAAACAGTATCAATCCTAAAGGGAGTTCCTGTTGATACTCGATTCTTACGAAAATAATTTTAAAAATGCATATATGTCTTCAAAACCATGCATTAGCATCAATTGGTATTTTTTCATAATTTTTACATTTTTTAAATCAATTTATCCCAGCATTTTATGTTATATAAATAATTACAAAATTGCGTCACAAATGTTTTTTAAATATTTCTTGATTTAATATTACTATTTATGGTCCTATTAAGTCTAAATTATTTCATAAATGGCCAAATTGGCACCTTTTGGTTATAATTGCAATAACTTTGCAATTATAGCCCATGCATACATTTTTTGTATTATTTTACCAGAAATTGGTCCATTGTATATTTTAAATACTAAATAATTACTTTAAAATATTTCTATGCATGAAATCATTTTTTATAATTAGTTAATTATTTTACAAATTAACTTTATTCAATTGTTTTGGGTATTTAATAAACAACCCTTTTTATTTTTTCAATTTTAGCCTGAATACCAGCCCAAGACCCTTTTAATTTGGCCCAATTTCCTTAGGCCCAAACATTAACCTGCCCGACCCAACACCCCGTCCAATCCTGACCGTTGATCAAATCATTTTGGTCAACGGTCCAGATCCCCCTACCTTAATTAAACCCTAATGACACCCCCTTACACCCTCTCATTTCCACCCTTTCCCCTGCCGTCACCCTCTCTCTTCTCTCTCAAACGCTCTCTACCTAAACCCCAATCTTCAAGCGCCGTCACCCGCTTATACCTCAATTCTATGGTGTTTCATTGTCATATCAGGCCTATAATGGCCTCCTACGCACTATCGTTCTTTGGCTTCACGCACTATCGTTCTATGGTGGAAGTTGATATTTTCCTCCATAAATCAGTATTACTTTGAAATTTTGATTGACTTATTCGCTCTGTTAAAATTCATGTGCATAATCCCTGATTTATTTCCCCTTTTTATGACCTTGATTAGTCATGCTTCCCTTATTTAATCACCTGTAATATTTACTGATTCCGTATGTGATTATTTCCTTAATTAGAATCCTATTTATTTACTCTTTACTTAAGTCTGATTTGAACCTCTTTCCTAAAATAGTTTATGTCCTTACGGTTGGTGAATTACTCCCTTAATTAAGGGAAGACCTTACTGATTTTGTGCTTGATTGATTCTGTGATTCTCCCCAATTACTGGACAATTGATTCTTACCTTATTTTCCTAGCTCTCAACTGCTATATATACCCTCATCTATTCTCACTAACACACGAACACTAGTTCAACAATTCTCTCTTACACTTAAAAGCTTTCTGCTCTTTCTTGTTACTTTCTACTCTTACTGAACTAGCCGGCTGTAAGCTAAGGCTAGTTATTGCACTACATTTATTCTATATTCTGTGTCTGCTCTCCTTAACTGGTATGTTCTGATTCAATTTCAAGTTCAAAACCTTATGTGTTCTGTTACTACTTTACTTCACTGATTTCTAGTCTTGTTCCTGTTTACTATTTGGCTGTTCAATATGTAACTAGCATGCCTAAATTACTGTTTCACTTAGCATGTAGGTATTCTGTCCTGTCCAACTTGTTTAACATGTTTAAGGACTCACCTATTGCTTTCTCTATCCTGCTTCAATTTGACTTTGCTCATGTATGTCAGCATGTTTGATTGTTTGCCTATTTAGATTCTGGTACTAATCTGCTTGCTAAGTGATCTAATACCCCCAAGTAATTCTGGTTCTATACTTGTTATCCAGAATAATATGTTTCCACATGTCTGTTCTGTGATCCATGCCCTATGTATGTACTATTAGCGGTATGATTAATTTATTAATCCTATAAAAACTCTTGAAAAGTCTTCCGTGCTCCTGTTGTTAGGTTAATATTTTCTATGTGTCCCCAATACCCACAATCTCTGAGTGAAATATGTGTTTGAATGGTACTGTTTAAATTGTTTGCTGATTTCTCATAAGTTCACACCGTTTTTTTCAAAAAACTATTTTACTACTAATCCAATTCCTAATTTTCATAAAACCTCTTTACTAAATTGAGTCTTTTTCAATACTATTTTCATACCAAAACCTTTTCAAAACTAGGTCAAGCACTATCACTTTACTCCTAAGTCCCTAGGTTCTGCCCCTCCAGGGTGTGTACTGCCTTGGGATCCTTTTGAGAAACTCTGGGGCTGGCTATTCCACACTGCACTTACTCAATCCCTATTATGGAAAGTCTAGGCTTGAGCACTGCCCGGGATCCTTGAGGTCCTTAGGGAACTCTGACGCACCTGGACATGAAATTGGTTATGAAATCTTTGGCATTTTGAGCCTACTGAAGGCTTGGGGTCATCAGATGTGTTTGGGCCTGCTTCAGGCTCCCTATAGTTTAACTTCTTTCCTTTTTACTTATGTAATTCACTCATCCATTGGTCTGTATTAATTATTTGTAAACAGATACTGGGGTGGCTAATGAAAATGGGAAGGGTAGTTGTATGATCCTGTTGATATTATTGGGTAGAAAACATGCTTTAGGCTTTACATTCTGTGTATTTGCATTCGACTCCATGTCCTAGGACCAATGTGTTCATTCAAATCATGTTAAACATTGCATTAGATATCCTGTTCCTAAGACTGCACATTTACTGCTTCAGCATATCACATGTCATTACTCCATGTGTTTTAACGTTGTATTAGTTCATCACTTTGAGATCCTGCTCCTAGGTCAATGAATAACTTCAAGATAAAACTGTCACTCTTGTGTGCATTTAGAAATCATGTTCTAGTAATTCTATTTGCATACACTTCAGTACGCCTAGTTTTTAACTAAGATAAGAAACTGACCATGAAAAGGTATAAATATCGTCTCTCATATAGATGTTATACTTTTGAATAAAAAACTGGTACAAATTGCCTTTTTAAGTCTTTGTCACCTAAATAAGCATGTTGTAGGTTAAAACAACTTCTAAACTGTTAAACATCTCCTGTATTTGTGATCGCATACAGTCCCACTCCTAGGCAAGCCTTAGGTAATTAATTGCTATAAAATTGGAAACTGCTTTGATTGTGTTTACTGCTTAAAGGCTCACAGGTTTAAAAATCAGTAAGCAAACTGATTAAGACCCTGTCGTTGAGTTTATGAAACAATGTTGCATATTCCTGTGCATTGAGGTCACTTAGATATCCTGTCTTAGGATCCCTTTTCTAATAAAAACTGCCTTTTTCTGTATTTGAGACGTGTTGTTTATTTGCATTACGTGTGGAGGTGGATCTGAGCTTTTTAACTGCTTCTGTCACTTATCTGCTAGTCCTACTTGTTGTTGCCTATCGTCTAGAATTTTCCCTTTTAAACACCTTAGGGGTTGTCTAAAACTGCCCATACTTAGAGGTCCTAAAATTCTCCAGGACCACAAATAATGGACGGGTAACAACACACTTAGAGCTTGTTAAATAAAACCCGCTTAATAACCGCTAAGGGGTGGGACAATGGGTAGAAAAGGAATGATGACCTGTGCGCTAATGCAACGTGTAGCCCCTCATTGAGAAGTGATTACCGGGCATTGCACAGATGTGATCCTTTAGGACAAACAACTTAGGACCTCTCTTATCCTTTATATATGTGTGCTTAGACTGCTAATCTGTTAAGACCTTTATTTGTTTACATATGTGTGCTTATACTGTCTACTTGCTTCTTGAATAATTAATAAAATAGGTTTGGCCGGGACCCACAGTTCTGGACTTTGAGGGGTGCCTAACACCTTCCCCTTGAAGTGATTTCAAGCCCTTACCCAATATCTGGTTATACAATTAGTGTTATAAATGACCCGTAGTAGGTGCCCTAACGCGCCTTAATTCGTTAGGTGGCGACTCTTCGAACTCCTTATACCCCTTTTCCCAAAAGGAAACGAGTTGTCCCAATAATTTCCAAAACCCTGACCAATCTAAAAGGAGAGGAAAAATGGGGCGCGACAACATGGCGATTCTGCTGGGGATTCTAGGCTTTTACCATTACAAACCGTTTTGTGAATTCTCTAAGTATGCCTTGTTTTGTTAAATACCTTCACCCTTTCCCCTTTCCCCTTTATGTGCAATTAATTGCTTACTCTCCCAAGTATTTAGTTTTCAAAAAAATGAAACTGACATATTTCTTTTTGTTTTCATTTGTAACTGCTTTTCAATTATAACTGTTGTATTTATCGCTTTCATAATGTGCAAATGCGTGACAACATGTTTATTGCTTATTGCTGCATAATCATGCTCGACATCATATTCCACTCGTGCCTATACAAATCCTGTAGCAACGGTTGATGAGTGATTGCGCTCTTCCATTTTATATCACCCCCTAAATTCGAAAAGGATTATTAGCGGTAAAACCGGTCGATCAACGGTGCAGTCGATGATTCCGTCCTTTCCCCCTCAAGTTGTCCGCTTAGGGGTACTAGTCTAAAACCCTATAGAAACCTTACTCTTGTTATACTGTGCATGGATCATGTTCAAACCTAGCTGGGTTAATGTGTCGTCCACACAAAACCCTTTAAGACATCCTTATCCGAAAGTCCACCGGGGTTTTTATAATCCCAACAGACACGATCACATACTATGCATTAATTTGGAGAACTCAATGCATGTATGCTAATAATAAGTGTATAAATAGTCGATTCTGGTGGGAGAAATGGCCTAACCATTTTTGTATTGCAGAAAATGAGGCACGAGGTCCCCAGATTCGGTATGGTCAGCAATATCCCACCAATGCTCCTAGACTGGTGGGGAGACCTTCCGTCAAGTGATAAGAAACACGTGAGGAAGTATCTGGGCAATTTAACTTCTCTTCTGGACATCCAGCCGAACAACATGCTGATTGAGGCTGCCACTTTGTTTTGGGATAGTGAAAGAGCTTTATTCCGCTTTGGGAATATTGAAATGACGCCACTATTAGAAGAAATAAGAGGACTTGCTGGGATAGCTTGGGAAAGCCCTGGGTTTCTAGTACCTGAGAACCGCACGGGCAAAGGTTTTCTGAAAATGATGGGGTTGAAGAAGAATGCTGAATTGGAGTGTTTGCAACAATCTTACATACCTTTCGAGTACTTGTATGAAAGATACGGACACAACAAATCATACAATACCTATCATGACGAGTTTACCATCATGTCTCTAGGTCACATCCACTGCAGGGTATTCGTGTTTATCATGTGTTTTTTGGGCTTGATAGTGTTCCCGACCAAGAACGAAAGGATTCATATTAGGCTAGCCATGGTAACTAGGGCCTTGATGGAAGGGATCAATGGTCAAACCTTCAGAATTGTCCCTATGATCTTAGCTGAGGGTTGCAACTTGTTGCTGCAGTTATGGCTCCTAGAACACCTTCAAAAAGGCCAATATAGCCAAGAACTTCTGTGAAGGGCTTGAAATGATCACATTGCTTTCCATCACCCCAAACGGATGACTTACATTCCGGATAGATTTACTAAGCCGGAAACTGCCAATGAGTGGGTGGTTTCTTTGATAATCTAACCAATGAACAAGTGCGATAGATGTTCGAGTGGTTCCCGACGGACGAATTTATCATCAGATCCAGGGATGCATCATACTTAGTACTGATCGGGTTGAGAGGTATATATCCCTATGGTCCTCTCCAAGTCATCAGGCAGGCAGGCAGAAAACAAGTTGTACCAAGGGTTGCCAAGATGGGTCACTTTAGAGCGGATTTCTAGGACGGCGACGCCCCCTACAAGTGCCAAGCTCAACACATGTGGCACTGCAAAATCATCATGGAGAAGAATACTATTGAACCAGACAGGTACCATGCAGGATGTGCACCTTTTTACCAGGCATGGCTAGAAGATGACTTGGACGGGATAGTAAGGCCGGGTATCTACCAAGGAAGTATAATCATAAACGAGGATGCCGAGGCTCAGGTCAAGTACAATCGGCTGTGCAAAAGGATCAGCGATTCCGAGAACGAGCACCGGGAAATACACGAGACCAAAAAGAGGCTGATCGAGGAATGGAAAGGGATGGATGTCCTCTCCACTAGGAAGCTGGAATATCTGGAGTGAGGTATAGTAGAGTTAGAAGGAAAAGTCATCAAAAGGATCGAGGATTGCCAGAACGCTGAGGGGAATGAAGGAGGACACTTGGCTAGAGCATACCTGCTGTTGGGACTGCGCGAGCTGGGGAACTTGTTCGATGGAATCAAGAATATCGAATCTGGGCAAGGTCTTTCTAGGACAAAATAGGCTAGATTTACCTTTTTGCTTTCATAAATGTAATAAGGCCGAGTGCCATTAGTGACTTATTTTCGATTTGTTATTTTAGTATCGTTTTGGAATCGCCTATTTACATTAATGAAATGAGGCATTTTGGCATCTAAGTTCTCCAAATCAACTTGTCTCTAGGACTACCTCGGTCACAACGAGTCTCCCAAATTAAGACGCGTGCTTATAATTCTGCACTATGTGTTTAAATACTGCAAATATTTATCTCATGATCCTCACTGACTTGTTACCTTTTGTTTTTATTTTATTTCTTTGATTATTTCCCTTCCCCAAAGGTTGGTTCGTGAATTCTGGCTTCATCAGCATATCATACAAGATCCAGGGTCCCTCTACCTTCTCTTCCTCATAGTCCACCTAAAGGCAAAGGCAAAGGCAAGATGAAAGACTTGAGTAACATCAGAAAGGAAAACACAACACCAGTTGAACATATAGGAGCTTCTGACAGTCAGGTACTCAGGTCCAGAATGATGCTGTGTCACAACTTGAACAAAGGCTACTGAAACTTCAAGGGGAACTTGAATATGTTCGAAACCTAGCGAACTTGTCCTTCTCACTTAATGTTCCGGATGTCAGCCACCCGAACACTCAAAATCCTGTACCACCACAGAATACCTCCAACAAACAAAATCCTCCTACAACTCACCACTATATAACTCCACCACAAAATCAAACCATCCCAGCACAATACCAACAAAACACCTGCCATACCCCCCGAAACACCCCACTAATTGCTCCTGAACCACAAAATTCCACCAACGATCAACTCTATGCTCAAGCACCAGGCCACCAGAGCAACCCCATATACGTGGAGACTCTACCTCACTCCACCCAACCCATTTCTTACACACCGGAATCCAGTGAGAAAGACCTCTTATCATGAACTTGGCCGAAGAACTCAGAAAATTGACTAGCCGAGTTCAAGGCATGGAAGGAGGTAACGGGATTGAAGGATTGAATTATGAAGATCTCTTTATACAGCCTGATGTAGAACTACCGTAGGGTTACAAACCTCCCAAGTTCGAGATGTTCAACGATACTGGTGGTCCCAGGGTCCATTTGAGGACCTATTGTGACAAACTGGTCAGAGTTGGAAGAGACGAAAAGTTTCAGATGAAATTGTTCATGAGGAGCCTCACAGGGGATGCCCTATCTTGGTACATCACCCAGGACCCCAAGAAGTGGCCTAATTGGGTGAGCATGACCTCGGATTTCATGGACCAATTCATGTTCAACACGAAAAAAGCGCCAGACATATTTTACATCCAGAATCTCAAGAAAAAACCGACTGAAACCTTTCACGAGTATGCCACTCGTTGGAGGTCAGAAGCAGCCAAGGTTAGTCCAAAATTAGATGAAGAACAGATGAACAAATTCTTCTTCAGGGCACAGGACCCGCAATATTATGAAAGACTGATGGTAATTGAAAATCACAAGTTCTATGACATCATCAAGCTGGGTAAAAGGATTGAAGAGGGCATCAAGAGTGGGATGGTCACAAATTTTGAAGCACTACAAGTTACCAACAAATCACTGCAGTCCAGTGGTATATCCAAGAAGAAAGACGTAGGAGCAGTAATGGCTGCACAAGGACCCAAATCCCCACTGACATATCGAACCTCTCCACTTGCATACCAATCACCTCCACCTACATATCAACCGTCACCTCCACCTACATATCAACCCACATCTCCAAGATATTCCCAACCAGCCACTGCTTATCACACATGCAACTCCAACCGTCTCACTTTCAGTCACCTCCAGCTCGCCAAATGTTCCCAAGACCTCGACCCAACTTTGACTGCTGGCCACCAAAACAATATACCACCATTGCCGAGCCCATTGACCAGCTGTATGAAAGGTTGAAAGCTGCTGGTTACGTTAACCCTATCCCTGCAGTGACCACATAGAATCCATCCCAATGGGTCAATCCGAACAAAACCTGTGCATACCGTTCCAGCATGAAAGGACATACCATCGATGAATGCCGCTCTTTGAAGGATAAGATCCAGGCTCTGATCGACAATAAAATCATCCAGGAAAGAAAGCTGCTCCTAATGTCCGCAATAACCCCCTCCCAGATCATAGGGGTGGTGGTGTCAATGTGATAGAAATAGATGAACAATGGGAGCCAGACGGGTCAATCGAGTTAATCAAAGAAGGTGATGACCCCAAGAAGCCAACAGTTACACTCAATCTCATCATAGTGCACACACAGCCGTCAGGAGAGGCTGAGGTGACTACATCTGTCTCGTTCGAGTTTGAGATATCACCGCCTACAGATACGCATGCACCATTCAAGGTTGAAATAGCACCACCAGCAGTGACTCCTGTTCCATTCAAAGTAAAGGTAGCCACACCAATTACAGTGACAATATCAACTATGTTGCCTTTCAACACTAATGTCGTGCCCTAGGATTACGTAGCTGAAGCTAGAAGGAAAGGAAAGGTCAAGGTAGAAGAAGTTGGTGCTGCACAGGGGATGACCAGGACTGGAAGGGTCTACATGCCCGAACACTTGGGGAGAATCCAACAAAAAGACATCTAACGGACCTCCCGTCATTGAGACAGCACCATATGACCTCTGGAAGAAGGTACAAGCCAGGGAATACTCGATCATAGATCATCTGAATAAGACTCCGACCCAGATATCCATATTATCATTGCTGCAGAATTCAGAAGCACATTGGAGTGCTCTGATGAAAGTGTTGAATGAAGCTTCTGTACCTAACAACATCACAAGCGGAGAGATGGCTAACATGGTGGGGCAGGTATTAGAAAGTCACAAGATTACTTTCCACGAGGATGAATTATCACCGGAAGGCTTGAGTCACAATAGGGCACTGCACATTACCGTGCAATGTGAAGATTACTTCATTACCAGGGTTTTGATTGATGGAGGGTCCAGCCTTAAAATTTGCCCATTGACAACACTAAAGAGGTTGGGCAAGGGACTATACGAAATACGAGAAGGATCCATGAATGTAAAAGCTTTCGATGGGTCTCAAAGATCTACCATTATAGAAATCAGTCTCTGTTTGCAGATGGGGCCTACATGGTTTGAGGTTGAATTTCAGGTGTTAGATATATATGCGTCCTATAATCT
Source organism: Nicotiana knightiana (assembly GCA_005239525.1). Classification (NCBI taxonomy): domain Eukaryota; kingdom Viridiplantae; phylum Streptophyta; class Magnoliopsida; order Solanales; family Solanaceae; genus Nicotiana; species Nicotiana knightiana. Next base: position 60,071 of record ML416950.1, on the reverse strand, counting down.
GTTACTAGGACGACCATGGATACATGCCGCTGGGGCTGTGGCCTCAAATTTTCATCAGACAGTAAAATTCGAGTGGAATCATCAGGAATTCATTATCCGGTGTCTGCTAAACTCAGATTTCGTCACACCAACAACATGGCAGAGTATGAAGCTTGCATCCTAGGGCTCAACATGTCCATCGACATGAATATTCAAGAGCTTCTGGTAATCGACGATTCAGATTTGCTTATACACCAAGTACAAGGAGAGTGAGCCACCAAGAATTCCAAGATATTGCCATATCTGCACCATGAGCAGAAATTGAGAAAAAAGTTAACAAAGACAGAATTCCGGCACATCCCTAGAGTTCACAACAAGTTTGCCGATGCACTAGCCACATTATCATCCATGATACAGCATCCGGATAAAAACTTCATTGATCCTATTCCAGTGAAGATCCATAGCCAGCCAGCATATTGCGCCCATGTTGAAGAGGAAGCAGACAGGAAACCTTGGTTCCACGACATCAAGGAATACTTGGCAAAGGGATAGTATCTGAAGCATGCAATCATACATAGAAGCGTACGCTTTGGAGGTTGTCCAACAGTTTCTTTCGCAACGGAGGAACACTATACAAGAGAACTCCCGACTTGGGATTACCGAGATGTGTTGACGTAAAGGAAGCTTCTAAGCTACTTGAAGAAACACATGCTGGGACCTGCGGCCGGCATATGAATGGTTTTGTCTTGGCTAAAAAGATACTTAGAGCTGGTTATTTCTGGATGACCATGGAGACTGACTGCATTCAGTATGTTCGGAAATGCTACCAAAGTCAGGTACATACAGACATGATAAAAGTGCCACCAAATGAGCTCAATGCAACTAGCTCATCTTGGCCATTCTCCACTAGGGGGATGAACATCATCGATCCGATCGAGCCTGCTGCCTCAAACGGGCACGGGTTCATCTTGGTAGCTATTGATTATTCACAAAATGGGTCGAAGCAACATCTTACAAAGCAGTGACTAATAAGGTCGTGGCAGACTTTGTCCGCTACCGAATTGTTTGTCGATGCGGAGTTCCAGAATCAATCATCACCAACAATGCTTCCAATCTCAACAGTGACCTGATGAAGACCATGTGCGAGACCTTCAAAGTCAAGAACAAGAATTCCACAGCCTATAGACCTCAGATGAATGGAGTTGTGGAGGCCACCAACAAGAATATAAAGAAGATACTGAGAAAGATGGTAGAAAATCACAAACAGTGGCACGAAAAACTGTCATTTTCCTTACTGGTATATCACACCACAATCCGCACATCAACCGGGGCAACTCCTTACTTATTGGTTTATGGTACGGAAGCTGTTATTCCTGCCGAGGTGGAGATTCCTTCCTTGAGAATCATACAAGAAACTGAGCTCAGCGACGAAGAGTGGATAAGGAGCCGTTATGAACAACTAGCCCTCATAGACAAAAAAAGAATGAAGACAGTATGTCATGGGAAACTCTACCAGAATAGAATGTCCAGAGCGTTCACCAAAAGAGTCAAGCCTAGACAGTTCACACCAGGGCAGCTGGTGTTGAAGAAGATCTTTCCGCATCAAGATGAAGCCAAAGGGAAATTCTCTCCCAACTGGCAGGGTCCTTACATGGTCCACAGAGTACTGACAGGAGGAGCTCTCATACTTGAAAAAATGGATGGAGAAGTTTGGCCAAAACTAATCAACTCAGATGCAGTTAAACAATACTATGTATAGCTCTTTATGCTTTTATCAAATGCTATAAATTGAACTACGCTCGACCTGATTCCCGTTTAAGAGAGGATACGTAGGCAGCCCTGTGGGTTCGGTCACAAACCAATAAAAATATTATTTCCCCCCACAATTGGAAACTGGGGCAGAATTTTGAGGAGGACCCTCAAAATTCCGAAGCAAGTTCAGTCGATTGGAGCACGTACAACAGTTAGATATGTCAATCCATCTAACTGGGGAAAAATTTTGAGGAGGACCCTCAAAATTCCATAGCAAAAGAGGTTGCAATGTCTCGGATCTTGTCACGATCCTCTGTTTATCTAAAATTCTTAAAATATAATTTTTCACTATGTATTTACAAAACTATGCATGTTTGCTTGTAAGGTAATTATGTTTAGCCAAACGCTACCCCGACAATTTAAACCGGATCTTCAGGCCAGGAAAAACAAGTCAAGCAAAGCTAGTGGGGATACGAACCAACCTCCCTTTTACAGAACTCACAATTTTTCTTTTGATACAGGGACAAAGGATAAACATGCCACAAAGTCACAATCCTCACAACAATCGCATTATCGAAATCTCTACCAGCTAAGAAATTGTGCTACTATCTGCTATTCATTCTGTTTTCTGCATAAGGCTAAACGCTGCCCTGCATTTGCATAAGGCTAATCTCTTCCTTCATCTGCATAAGGCTAATCTCTGCCTTCATCTGCATAAGTCTAATCTCTGCCTTCATCTGCATAAGGCTAATCTCTACCTTCATCTGCATAAGGCTAATCTCCGCCTTCATCTGCATAAGACTAATATCTGCCTTCATCTGCATAAGGTTAATCTCTGCCTTCAGCTGGCATAAGGCTAATCTGTTCCTTCCCCTTACATAAGGCTAATCTCTGTCTTCACCTTACATAAGGCTAATCTCTGCCTTCCCTTTGCATAAGGCTAATCTCTGCCTTCCCTCTACATGAGGCTAATCTATGCCTTCCCCTTGCATAAGGGTAATCGCTGCCTTCATTTGCATAAGGCTAATCTCTGCCTTCTCTGCACAAGGCTAAGCTCTGCCTCCATATCTGCATAAGGCTAATCTCTACCTTCATTTGCATGGGACTGAGACCTATCCCGCATCCGCATGAGGTTAAGATCTACCTCCGTATTTGCATGAGGAGAAGCTTTGCCTCCATATCTGCATAAGTCTAATATTTTCCATCACCTGCATGAGGCTAAGCTCTGCCTCCAATTTACATTCTTTCACCGAGACTAAGCGCTGTCTCTCTGACATTATAAACTTTGCTCTTCTTTCGGGCTAGGCTCTTCCCTCCACTTCGCAAGACTAAGCCTTGTCTTGTTGACATCATATTACTGCATTTCAAGGGCTGAAATATCGTCAACCTGTACAAAGGCGTCATAGTCTAAAGGCATCATCCTCATAGCCGGAAGACACCATGTCATGGCCTGAGGATCTCTCTCGACTTGCATATCATTATTCAAAGGCGTCATAGTCTAAAGGCATCATCCTCATAGCCGGAAGACACCATGTCATGGCCTGAGGATCTCTCTCGACTTGCATATCATTATTCAAAGGCGTCATAGTCTAAAGGCATCATCCTCATAGCCGGAAGACACCATGTCATGGCCTGAGGATCTCTCTCGACTTGCATATCATTATTCAAAGGCGTCATAGTCTAAAGGCATCATCCTCATAGCCGGAAGACACCATGTCATGGCCTGAGGATCTCTCTCGACTTGCATATCATTATTCAAAGGCGTCATAGTCTAAAGGCATCATCCTCATAGCCGGAAGACACCATGTCATGGCCTGAGGATCTCTCTCGACTTGCATATCATTATTCAAAGGCGTCATAGTCTAAAGGCATCATCCTCATAGCCGGAAGACACCATGTCATGGCCTGAGGATCTCTCTCGACTTGCATATCATTATTCAAAGGCGTCATAGTTCAGAGGAACCATCCTCATGGCCCAAGAACATCATTTCATGGCCTGTAAATCTCTCACCGAACAATTCATGCCTCAGGACATCATGGTCTAAGGATGTCATCCCTAAACGTCCGAAGACAACTTTCATAGTCCAAAGGGAACCCACATCATGTTTAAATTTCGGCACAATATATGCTTGTAGCATCTTCGTTTGCAGGTGACCCATCAAGCAACTGTTATCCCAACGAGAGCGATCCCGCTCCAGTTCCTTCAGTTATCTCAAAACCTGGCCTATCACCATAACCAATCCTTCGCCTATCCCGAAACATTGTGTCCGTTCTTGTGATGACTTCATCGATATATTTCGCCGATGAATCCAGAACTACACACTACATGATTCCTGTAAAGTTAGGGATATGTAGGCAGCTCAAAAGCCAGAGTGCGGCTTAAATCTCTCAAACCGTTTCGCTTCGCCATCATATCTTTACCCGAGAACTCTTTCATCCTTTCCGGGTAGAGGGGCAGCTATTGATACCCAATTTTTACCAAAATAAGTCTAAAAATGCATATATGTCTTCAAAATCATGCAGTAGCATCAATTGGTATTTTCCATAATTTCTGCATTTTTTAAATCAATTTATCCCAGCATTTTATTTTATATAAATAATTACAAAATTGCGTCACAAATGTATTTAAAACATTTATTGATTTAATATTACTATTTTTGGTCCTATTAAGTCCAGATTATTCCATAAATGGCGAAATTGGCACATTTTGGTTATAATTGCAATAACTTTGCAATTATAGCCCATGCATACAGTTTTTGTATTATTTTATCAGAAATTGGTCCATTGTATATTTTAAATACTAAATAATGACTTTAAAACATTTCTATGCATGCAATCAGTTTTTATAATTATTTAATTATTTTACAAATTATCTCTATTCAATTGTTTTGGGTATTTAATAAACAACCCTTTTTATTTTTTCAATTTTAGCCTGAATAACAGCCCAAGATCCTTTTAATTTTGCCCCATCCCCTTAGGCACAAACATTAACCTGCCCGACCCAACACCCCGTCCAATCCTGACCGTTGATCATTTTGATCAACGGTCCAGATCCCCCTTACCTTAATTAAACCCTAATGATACCCCCTTACACCCTCTCATTTCCACCCTCTCCCCCGTCGTCACCCTCTCTCTTCTCTCTCAAATGCTCTTTACCTAAACCGTAATCTTCAAGCGCCGTCACCGGCTTATACCTCCATTCTCACCGGATTATACCTCCATTTTATGGCGTTTCTTTTTCATCTCAGTCCTATACAGGCCTCCTACGCACTATGGTTCTTTGTCTTCACAGATCCTTGAGAGGATCTCAAGGAGCCCACGCGGTTGTGGTTTGCACCCTTGCTTCTTTGCCTGTCTCAGGCCATTTTCTCGACTATGAGTAAGATATTTCTCTTTATTTTGTTACGAATATATGGTTCCTAAGCCTATGTTATCATCTCTATTACTTTTCTAGCAAAAAAAACCCTAGTTTATTACCTTCGATCTTCTTAGATCTGTATAGATCTGAGATAAGTCGAGCATTATTACATGTTTACCTCTGAAATTTTCTGGTTTAAATCGATTACCCCAACTTTTTCCTAAACTAGGGTTCATCACAAATCATTTTTCAAAGGTCTTTCTGACTTCTAAGTGTTTAATAGATTATCCATTAACCTTCTCGACATATTTATGCTAAGGTTTCCTAAACCCTATTCGATTTATGTGAAAACCCTAATTTTCTGATGTTTTGCTTCGATTATGAGTTTTTCCATGTTACTTGTTGCATTGTTTCATTTTGTGTTCTGACTTACATGATTTCCCCTTAGTCCAATCCATATTGGGCACACATATCCGGCTTGGCATAAACCTCTTCCTTAAGAAAACCATTCAAAAAGGCACTCTTCACATCCATTTGGAATAAGGTGAATTCCATATGTGGTGCAAAGGCAATGAGTATCCTAATGCTTCTATGCGAGCAGCTGGAGCAAAAGTCTCATCATAATCAATCCCTTCCTCCTGATTATACCCTTGGACAACAAGCCTTGATTTGTTCCTTGTAGTATTTCCATGTCCATCCAACTTATTCATGAATACCCACCTAATCCTTATGATGGTTATTTTTGAGGGTCTAGGTACTAAGTGAAATACCTTGTTTCTTTCAAATTGATGTAGCTCCTCTTGCATAGCCATAATCCAGTCTGCATCCTTCAAGGCTTCCTTGATATTTTTTGGTTCTATTTGGGATAGAAAGGCTGAGAAGGATAGGGAATTTCTGTTTTTTGATTTTGTCTGGACTCCAGAATCAAGGGGATGATTATATTGTCAATTGTATTGGAGCTTTTGTGTTTCCAATTTGGGTCTGGAGTCTGATTGGTAGAGGAACTGGGTAAATCAGATGGGTTTCCCTACACTCCTTGTTCTGCTGCCTGTGGAATGCCTTGCATTGCATCTACAATTAGCTTCAGTGGTAGTGATTAGGGTACTAGGTTCCTCTTGAGAAGTGGAGGAGGATGTTACATTGTCTTCACTTGCCTCCTTCATCAGACTCATCATATTAGCCTTGACATTTGAAGCATCATATTAGTCTTGATCATCCTTGTTTCCTTTATTGTTAGAAGAAGGTGTCTCGTTAAATATCACATGAAAACTTTCTCCCACACATTATGTCCTTTTGTTGTAGACTTTGTAGGCTTTGCTTTGAGAGGAGTATCCCAGAAAGATTCCTTCATCACTTTTTCCATCAAACTTCCCAAGCTGGTCCTTCCCGTTGTTGAGGACATAACATTTGCATCTAAAGGTTCTCAGATGAGTTATCTTTGGCTTCATCACATTGAGTAGCTCATAAGGGGTTTTTTTCAGGAGGGACCTGATCATGCACCTGTTTACCAAGTAGCATGCAATGTTTATTGCCTCTGCCCAGAATTTTTTGGCAATTCCACTATCAATGAGCATTGTCCGTGCCATGTCTTCTAGAGTTCTGTTCTTCCTTTCGACAACTCCATTTTGCTGAGGAGTTCTTGGAGCTGAGAAGTTGTGAGTAATCCCATTTTCATTGCAAAACTCATCAAACTTAGCATTGTCAAATTTTGTCCCATGGTCAGATCTGATGCAGGCTACCTTCAATTCCATCTTCACTTGGATTTTCTTGATAAAGGCCCCAAATACCTCGAATGTCTCATCTTTTGTTCTAAGATACAGTGTCCAAGTGAATCTTGAATAGTCGTCTACAATCACAAAAATATATCTCTTTCCACCTCTGTTTGGTACTGTCATAGGACCACACAGATCCATATGAAGGAGTTCGAGTTGTTTTGATGTGATAACATCCTTCTTTGGCTTAAAAGATGATTTCACATGTTTTCCTTTAGCACAAGCATCACACACTCTATGCTCCTTGAACCTAGAATTTGGCAGACCACGAACCAGGTCCTTCTGTATCAGTTTATTTAGAAGTGAAAAGTTTGCTTGCCCCAATCTTCTATGCCATAGTTCTGCATCATCATCGACTGTCTTCATGCAACTCATATCACCATCTTGTAGAGATCCAAAATCATCAACATAGATGTTCTTGAATCTTTTGGCTACTAACACCACTTCGCCAGTTACCATATTAGTAATTGTGCACACTTTAGACAAGATCTCTACTTTGTTCCCTTTATCACAGATTTGAGAAACACTCAAGAGACTGTACTTCAGGCCATCCACATAGTACACATTCTCAATTAAGTGTGAAAGAGACTTTCCAACCTTTCCGACACCGAGAATGTACCCCTTTTTTCCATTACCAAAGGATACATTCCTTCCCTGCAGGGCTATCAGTGAGAGAAAATCCATGGTGTTCCCAGTCATGTGCTTTGAGCATCCACAGTCCATGATCCATTGTAGTCTGCTTCCTCTCACTGTTCCCTGCACATATAAATTATGGGTTAGATTTAGGAACCCAAACTAGTTTGGGTCCCTTGTAATGAGGAAAAGGGTGGATAAGATCTTTTCTAGTCCATACAGGCAAGATGCGATTTTTGCGATTGGCACCTGGTCCCCTTTTAGTAATCTTTTTTTCAGCAAACACTTTGTTTTTATGAACAGATTGAAACCTGGCCTGGCAATTGTTTTTGAAGTGCCCATTGTTCCCACAGTGGGTACAAAGCCAATTATTTGGAACATTGACGTACTTGCTGTGAGGGTTGTAAGGATTTTTCTCCTTTTGGAACCCGATTCCCTGCCTGTTTCCACTATTATTGAAGTAAATAGCAGTGACAACATTTGAGGACTAGGTCCACTTAATAGATTTATCAAGATCAATTTTGACTTTCTCCAATTCAGCTCGAAGTTGCCTATTTTTCTCGAGTTCACCACATAGACTAGTTTTCATATCACTCAATTCCTTTTCAAGCTTGATGTGTGTCTCACTAGCTACTTCCTTCCCTTTCTCAATACTTACAAGCCCATGTTCTGATTTGAGTCCCTCAATTGTTTCCTCTAGATCTGTGATTACCACCAAAAAGTCATCCCTTTCTTGCTCAGTAGCTGCAATTTTCTCTGCTAGAGTAGTCTTTTCTTTGCTAAGGTTCTCTATGGTCTCCTTCAAGTCAACAACCACTACCATCAAGTCATCTCTCTCATTTTATACACTATTTACTTTTCCAGTTAGAACTTCCCTTTATTTTTCAAGATTATCTATGGTATCTTTTAAATCAACCACACAGACCACCAGATCATCTCTAGATTGTTCAACATCTCCTAACTCTATGGTCAAAGCATCTTTATCATTAACGAGACTATAATATGCATCAAATAGAACATTAACTAATGACATCAATTTCTTAGAGGAGTAGGACTTCAGATTTCTCTTAACATCCCTGAAATTCCCCTCATCATTGTCATCATCATCATCATCATCGGACTGAGCCATCAGTGCAAATAATGAATTATATTCCTTTGTTTCATTTTCCAATGCCATCATGGAACTGTTTCCTGCATCTGGTTCCTCTTCTAATTCACTGGAGAAGTCTCCCCATGCAGCAAGATCTTGCTTCACAACATTGTCAGCTGCACTTTTTTGGTTGAATCATTTGTCAGGAACCAGGTTCCTTTTTACTGCTTTGTCAGAGTTGTGTTTGTAGTGCTCCTACTTCAGAAGTGGACAGTCTTTGATGAAGTACCCTGGCTTTCCGCACTTGTGACAGAGGTCATAGTTCCTTGGTTTACTTGAGTTGCCTCTCTTTGGTATACCACCATTTCTTCGAACCATCTTTTGAAACCTTTTAGTGAGATAGGCCATGTCACTATCTTCTTTACTTGAGTAATTATTTTCAGCCTTGAGCACCAGGTCCTTATCCTTCTTTGACTCTCTTCTTTCACTTTCTTTCTTTCTCCTCATCTCGTATATCTTCAGATTTCCAATCAGCTCATCCATGGTTAGAATTTGTAGATCTTTGGCTTTAGTGATGGCATTCACCTTACTCTCCCAAGAGCTAGGTAAAACACTGAGAACCTTCCTCACAAGCTTGTTTCTAGGAATAACTTCTCCAAGTGAATAAAGCTCATTTATCATAGATGTGAATCTTGTGTGCATATCTTGTATAGACTCATCATCTTTCATCCTGTAAAGCTCATACTCGATGGTGAGCATGTCAATCTTGGACTGTTTGACCTGAGTAGTTCTTTCATGTGCCGTTTGCAATGCTTCCCATATCTCCTTGGCAGATTGACAGGCTAAGATTATATTGTACTCATCAGGTCCTATACCACATACCAAGATCTTCTATGCATGAAAATTCTTCTTAATAGCTTTTCTGTCAATATCGCTGTATTCTTTTCTGGTTTTCGGCGCTATCACTCCAAACTCTCCAACCTTCTTCATAGGAACATGTACCATCACAAATGACATCCCACAGCTCGGAGTATTCTACCATTATAAAATCATGCATACGAGTCTTCCACCAGCTGCAGTACTTACCATTAAATCTAGGAGGCCTGCAGGTTGATTCCTTCCTCAAAGTTAGGTGAAGCAGTCATTGAGATCCTTTCTAGGTGTTAACATTTAAGAAAGAACCTGCTTTGATACAAATTGATAGTTTATATGAGTCCACCAACTGTATAGAGACCTCGTCCTATATCAGTTGCCTCAGTGCTAACTACTAAAACAATATGTAAATAGAACACATGATTTTTACGTGGAAAAATCCCAACTCAAGGGGACAAAAACCACGACCTACACTGGTAGGATTTGAACTTCACTAATTTGTAACTACACTATTACAAGACACTTTGTAATGACTCTATTACAAAGACTTCAACCTTACTAACTTGTAATACACTTACTACAAACCACTTTGTCACTCACTAGTTACAAAGACTTCAACATATGACTAGCTCTAGTCACAACATAAACTCAGAGGGTTTATGATTTTGAGTTTCCTAAAACAAAGCTTCTAAGGAATCAAGATAGGAGTTACAATGAAAAACAAACACAAGATTACAACTCAACTAAGGACACACATAGACTCATAATGGAACTGATCAGTAGTGGAGTTGTCTTCTTGTTCTTGACACAATTGTGACGTTAATGCTGGATCGATTCTTCAATGCTTGAGAGAATATCACTAAATGATCAAGTGAGTATATTGTTGCTATACTCCTTCTTATTATACTTCAATGACATCACAAGGATGATGTCCATACTTAGTTGGTAAAAGGCTCTTCCAAACGGGAAGTGACTGCTGCACTGTTTCATGCACAGTTGTAGGCAGTCACTTTCTGCAATTATTTTCCAGCTGTAGAATTGACTTTGCACTTCTGTTAGGGAAACACTAAGGGATCAGGTCCTTGAATTGGTTCTTGTGTATCCGAAAGTCATACTGCTCACATTATCTTAAGCCCATTGCTGAATAATTGTACCAAGTATGCATCATGTCCCTTATCTGATTCTAGACAAGGAGTTTGTTGGATCATCAAAATATAAGGTTGTGAAACCTTAAGCCCATCACACATCTAATAATTATAACAAAAATATTCCTTTAGATATGATTGTTTGAGTTCTAAAATGAAAGTTCTTTACAACTATAGCTTGTACAAAATAAATATATTCAGCATTGTAAACTTGAAACTGTTCTTTTTGAACAAAGCAATCAACACATATACGTGGGCTAGTAGTATGTTTGGCCAAGCTGCAAAATCTGTTTATTTTGATAAGTGTTTTTTTTTTTTCAAAAGGACTTTGGTGAGAAGAAATTTATGTTTGGCTAATTAATTTGAAAAGTACTTTTGAGCAGCAAATAGTGTTTGGTCAAACTTTAAAAACAACTTTACTTGTATTTTTTACAAGTGCTTTTTAAAAAAATACTTTTGGAGAGAAGCTACTTTTTTCTGCTTTTAGTCAAAAGCACTTTTTTTCTTCTAAAAGTTTGGCTAAATACTTTAACTTAAAAAAAATACTTTTTCTTAAAAAAAAGTGATTTTAACTTTGGAAAAGCTTATTATGGCCTCTGTGTTAAAACTAGAAAATCAGAAGAACTGTTAGAAGAAACAAAAAATATATAAACGATAAGAAATATTCCGAGTCCACAATTTCCTTGTGTGTCCTTAAGGAATTTTAACCCCCTCACAAGTTGCCAAGGTAATGGATTAAATCCTCCCAGGATGAAATGGAATAACCTTCCTGCAACAGCGGCAATACAAACAACAGGATACCAACAAACTCAAAGAATGGAGCAAACTCACACTTACGAATGTGAGAGAGAGAGACTGCGAAGTAGAATGCAGTATTCAGAATGAAATTCTCGATTTTTTTTCAGTGAGTGGAAAAAGAAGCCATGCCTCAGAATTTATAGGCAATTATTGGAAGAGGTGTGATGTCTGTTCAGGAAAAGTGTCTCTTCAAGAAGGAAAACAACGTTCAGCAAAATCAGCATTTTTTGGATTTCAGTTAATTCCGTTAAGGAACTGACTGACATTTAATTAATTATTAAATAATTAATTAAATAAACTTTGTCCAAAAAATAATCTTATCGATCGATCATTTGACAAATCCAAATCCGAATCTGAATCCGAATCCGAATCCGAATCCGAGCAGAGCGAGCGAG